>CM034155.1:555916592-556210399 GCA_019776745.2 Taxus chinensis
AAGCAGATTCAACCAATGGAGTGGCAAGAGGCCAAGAAGATTTCAAAGGACCCTATACAGAAAAAAAATGAATTTGTTGGGCCATTTCTACATCTTAAATCCATCCTCCCAGTTACAGGAAGGAAGAACTATAAAATAGCAGGGTCAGACAATAAGGATCAATGCTACAAAGAAGCCAGAAGAAGGAAGAACAACGAAGATTTGAAGTCCTCGGGCTTGAATTGGTTCAGGAAAAGGGAAAAAAATGACTAAGTATGGAGGAAGAAGTGGAAAGGGTCCACGTGCCTTAACGAAGCTGTTTCAACGATGAATCCAAAGGGAGAAGTCCAAACTTCTGCCAGGCTTCCACATAGCCAAGGGTCAAATAGGCTCAAAAGGCGGGCTTTGAAATTGGTGATGTATAGAAGTGCAAGTAGAGAGTGCCAAGTGTAAGTGTGGCGCATCCCTAAGAGTTGGTCCCAAGGTGGAGACCCAAATGAGCGCGAGGCCACCATGTAGCTCAAAATCTAAAAAGTAAGAAGGATTGTTAAATAGTCCACAAAGTAGTGGAGGCAGACAAGTGTCAACCTAACGCTCCTCTAAAGGCAAACTTTGGGTTGGATTTGCAAGCATGCGCGGTGCCTCCACCAGGGTTCATTTTAAGAGACCTCTTGGAAATAGGAGGTGGAAAATACCTGGCGAATATCCCTGGAACTGGTTTCACGGGAAGGTGAATTTTTTGGGGGTTGTATGAAAAAATTTCGCCTGATTGTCAAGTGGTGTGACAGAAGGCTACAGACACGCGATGGGAGATTTTGCTGTCGTGCGTCAAAAAAAATGCATTGACGTGCATCAAAAGACCTCATTAACGTGCGTCAACAGACCTCATTAATGTGTGTCAACAACCTTGTTGATGTGCATCAAAGAGTTCTGTTGACGCGCATCAATGAGGATGCTATCAACAGTAAAATCTCTTGTCGCATGTCTGCAGCCTCCGACCTCTGCTTTCTCATCAAAAAAATATTTGTGTCGTGCATCAAGAAACTCTTTTGTCATGCGTCTGCTATGCGTCAATATATGTTGTACCTCCTTATCATGCGTCAACTATCTGTCAGTGTCACGCGTCAACAAATAACCCTCATTGACGCGCGTAAACAAACCTCATTGACGTGCGTCCACAAACCTCATTGACGCGCGCCAACAAGGTTGTTGACGCGGGTCAATAAGGTCTATTGACGTGCATCAACGAGGGTTATTTGTTGACGTGCGACAGCAAATCTCCTGCCGCACGTCTACAACCTCCGCCCTCTGTTTGTGCATCGAAAAAATATTCATGTCGCTCATCAACAAACTCTTTGTCATGCGTCTACTATGCGTCAATATCTACAGTACCTCCTTATCGCGCGTCATCTATTCATCAGTGTCGCGAGTCAACAAATAACCCCATTGTCACACGTCTGCAAACCCTCCTTATCGCGCGTCAATAACTTACCCCCTTGTCGCGCGTCTGCAATATGGGATATATATATCATATTATTGACAAATGTGAAGTAAAAATGTTCTACCTGGTGAATAATCTAGGATTATATAGGGGATATTTTTCAAGGGTAGGTGAAGCCAACTCCTAAAAAAATTAAAGTGTAATTTTTAGGCGAACAGGTCACTGACCCACGCCAGAAAATTCACCTTTTCAAAATTTTAAAAAATGGAATATTCACCATATTACGAATATTCGCCACTAAAATTTTCCCTGGCCTCCACGTGTCCTCAAAGGGGGCAGAGTTAGTTGAATGGTCAAAGCATTAACAGGCCAGCAGAAGCTGCCAAGTGTCTTAAGTACGCTATTTCGAGGGGAAAATGGAAAATAGACTCCCGAGCAAGCGCCAAGAGCCACGTGTCCAGATGGAGTTTCGGGGCTGCGGAGGTTTTTGAGTTTTTGCATTTTATGCGCAAAGGGCCAAAAGGTAAATTGCGGGCCGTGGACTCGAATTTTTGTCCCAATTTGGCTGCCACGTATACCAATCAAAAGAGGGACCCATTTTCAAGTTTTTTTCCCACCTATTTATACAGAATTGATGTAAAAACTTCAAAAGGGAATATCTTTCGACTCATGGATCGAGAGATTGTGAATCTCATATTGCTGGAAATATATCGACCTCGTCTACACCATGGGAGTCTGAAACTTTAATTTGCTATTGTGAAGTCATAGTGATTAAAGATAGTAGACACATGTAGATCAACGAGTGGAAAACAATGAATAATTTGGATGCGCCAATGAGTAGAATAGTAAGGGAATTCCCCTTTAAGTGGGTGGATGACACAATAAGGCGGTCGATGGACGCTTGATAGGAAAGAGATAAGGAAGTTGAACAATGAGGATGGGAGGAATTATTCACCTAGCTTGAGCGCCATTTGGTGAGTGTTAATATAAGATCAACCTTTAGTTTACTATTGCACAATAGATTTTTCACCATGATTATTAAGTAATAAATATGGCTAACCCAGATACGTGTAAATATACACACACACACAACAAAGAAAAGATAAAAATGAAAACAATCCCAATATGAAAATTAGGTGCATGCATTAGGGCTATAAAGGAACCAAGATGTTATCAAACTAATTGTAATTAGTCCAAGAAGTTAACATCAACAATGCAACACAACTTTGAAAATAAGACAATCAACTATGCCCCGAATGTGTTCCACAATGAATGATTATATAGATGCAAATGCCTACATGGTGGGAATATGATCATACTTGAATTGTAGAGTATACTTAGAAACTACTCATTACACTGTTGTTGGATCCGTTTGACAAATGATTTAAGAAAAACTGCCCCACCTGAATTTATATCATGAAGGGAAAACAATTTTGTGATTTTCCCCAAATAGAGTAAGGAATCGTGCAAAGAGAAGAAAGTGATAGTTGTAAGAATTGAACAATCACTAGGCTAGTAGATAAGAGTAGGACTCTATCAAGATTGTAGTGACAATTTGAAATATTCACTTCAAGGGTTTTCGAATTGTAGGATTTATGTGAGAAGTGAATGTTTTGTTCGAATTTTTCATGATTTTCTATTTATTTTTTAATATTTGATTTTTTATGGTTTTACAAATTTGTAAGAAAAATTTGAAATAAAAATATATAGAAATGTAAACAAACTTGAATATAAAGAAAAAGGAAAACACTCCATGGGTTATTTAATAAACCAGGAGGAACATAAAACATGAGTAAATGGCAAAAAGACACGAAACAAGTATTGTAAACAAAACCAATATGAACACGAAGGAATGACATCATAGTTATTTATGAACTAAGATGCCAAGAATTATCATGTAACTGGTCTACAATGAAGATAAAAAAAAGTACAAGAAAATAACAAACTCAAAGAAGCAAAAACATCATCACAATGCTGACAAATCACAACATTATAAAAAGTTTTACAATAACGACTTCTAATGGCACTCCGAATGTGTTTCACATTGAATAAATTGACATATATGAATGCCCTTGAGAGATAGCTTAGAACGTGAGAGGATTGGATTAGGCCGAAGATTATAGTGATGCTTAGATACTCCTAATAACTCTTGTCGGATCCCATTACAGGTTGATATGTATTGGATTTAATCCAAGGGTCCCCAAAGCAAAGTTATATTGTGAAATGGTAATTGAATGCCTTGAGCATAAATATACACAACAGGAAAGAGAAATGATTTTTGAAAGATGATTTGGAACAATAATGAGGAGCGCCATCAAATGGAGGAAGCATTGAACGGTGTTATTCAGTTCCTAAAAGTTGGTCAAACATTAACTGAATGTTTTGATTTTTACAGTTTTACACTGTTTGTAATTTTTGGAACAATTTTATATTGTTTTTGGAGTCTGGAACAATTTTTATTTTAATTTTGTATTTTTCGAAACATAATTAAATGTTTTTATAGTTTTTTGAAACATATTTGAATGTTTTTTTTTAATTTTTAAATCTTGCTAAAAGGGGTTGTATAGCTTGAACACAAGTGCAATCAATTAGAATAATTCCATCCCATCAAAATGTTGAGAAAATTAAAAATCTTAAATTTGCAAAAATTCATTAAAAACAACTACTACACCATACATTTTTTGAAAAACAATGCACTTAACAACTCCACAGTCGTGCGTGACACTATGACGGTCACCACCCTCTCAAACTGACTAGGACGTGTTGCTCTCATTTGCGACATTTTTGCTCACTTTATTCTCAATCTTGCAATAGCACAAATAACAAGTGAAGTGAATAAAAAATATTTCACTTTACTATTTATAGTTACTTTTTCATCACCCACTTTACTATAGTCATTATTTAGCACTTATTACTACTACTAATGCACATTACACAATTTTTGTCATATCTTGAGCGTTTCTACTCCAATTTACAACTTGTTCATGAAGTTATTTTTAGAATTATACCAACCACCATATTGAACACATTACGCACACATTATCTCTCCTTGAATTTTTCTTCCAACCAATTCATGCACATTTTTATGATTCCTATCACTCTTATATCTATTCCACGTATACTTTTAGATTATCGTTCATTCTTCTCATTGCTTCCCCTTTCACTGAAATGGGGACAAATCATTGACGTCATCCTATAATTCCCCTTATATCATCACGTGTAGTTATATATTGGAGAATAACACACTTTTCTCCCTACACTCTTCCTCTGGCAGTAGTGTAACATCCCAAAATTTCTTGTAAGTTAAATTAACTACGGTTAAGTCTAAACAGGATTAGACGAGATCATCATTGGAAGTAAAATCCATTTGGTTCGGCGTATCATGACCCACAACTTCTACTGCGGGGCATGACATTGTAGAACGAATAACCCCTCACCCCCTTGATGATCATTCCTAAACAATGATTAGGCCTTAATCATAGGTAAAACGGTTAATAAATGATAGTGAATCTTTTAGTTATCATATTTCAGTTACTTTATTTTAATCGGTTTGGTCGTCTTTTGTTTTATTCGAATTTTGCATGACCGCGAAGATAATTGTCTCTATTTAATTTGACAATGTTATATCAAGCCAACTTTATGAGAATATTCGAATTATTATTTACGGACTTGGTGATTTTCATATTGGAATGTTTTATATAAACCTGGAAATTCAACTAATTTTTATGGTAATATATTGTTGGAAATATGTAGACTTGTATTATGAAGGTTAATTTTAACTTAACCCTTAAGTTGGGTAACAACTAAAGTAAAAAAATGTATGAAATATTAATTAGTCTATATATATATATATATATATATATATATATTAGAGGGATTTGGCATTTAAGCCAAAAGTTTTATTTAGTTATTGAAATTTGTGGGTTTCATAAAGTGAAACACCTTCACATGGCACAAGTGTGCGGCATGTACTAAAACACGTACCAGCATTGGGAAGCCCAAAAATTCTTCAATATGCTGCCCAACTATAGTTCTTTCATTATATTTTTCTGTTATTTTTCCTTCGTCTATTTTCATTCTCCCCTTCTGGAATACCTGCGTGAGTTTTGGAGGAAATAAGGATTCAACTTGTTGGAGTGGGAAGAGTAGAAGCTTGCTGATTTTGGGTTTACTTCAAGCATGAATATCTTCTCCTTTCTCTGCTGCATTATTTGTAAAAAATGAGGAAATACACATTCTGTTTTTAATGGCAATCAAGGAAATTGAGGACGGATTTTGATTTAATTGTTTGGAGATGAATTATGAAAAGGAAATTGATGGATTTTGTATTCTTTTTAGTTTTCTTTGTGTGGTTTTAACCTAACCCAGAAAAATACGCAGATGGGGTTTTGGGTTTTGATCAATAAAAATAAAGTAAAAGAAAGGTTAAAAATTGCTTCTCTCCATTATAATAAATTATACCCAAAAGGAAAAGAGTTGGGTTTTTCCTATACATGAAGAAGGAAAACATTTTGTGAATTTGTGTGTTTAAAATTGATTTGTGCTTGTGGGTTTTCATTTTGTTAAACTAAATTTTTGTTGTGTGTTTTCTATAAACAAATTGATTTGGTTATGTAAATCGATTTGCATAAAGGAATCAATTTCGGTAACCCAATCAATATGGGTATGCAACCAATTGGGGATTTGTATTTTTCTTCTTAGTTGTTATATGCAGGTCTGATTTTTAATTTATTGAGATCTTTTGAATGATAATTTGTGGGTGTCAAAGCTCTTACATGGGGCTGCATTTTCCAAAAAATTATTATCATGGACCACTAAATCAGTTCATGTATAAATGAGGGTGTCTTGTTATGTGTGAATAATTACAAAAAAATGGCATTTAGTCTGTAACTTCCAGCCTGGCAATATGACTTGGATTCTTGTAAGACTGTGAAAAATAAATTTCTTGTCTTGGTAAGGGCATGAAAGTCAGGACAACTTGACCGAGATGCACCAAGGAGTAAATGGAGGCATGACTGGGTTTAAAATAATGATATCTTATGAAAGAAATTATTAGCTATTTTTTACTAAAAAGAGTATGTTTAAATGATGTAACCATGGTGTTGTTATATGTTGGTTGGGATGTTTTTTTACCTGATAGAACATGTTAAAGTGATGTAAATATGGTGATATTTATGCTAATTTGTAGAGCTTCTCATTGACTAAAAAAAAATACTATTCTTAATCATATTGTTTTTACGAAGTTATGTAGAAATTTTAAATGTCAAATGCTTATTGATTGAAGCTGGAATACAGATGTATTGACCTTTGTGATTAGATGGAAACATGATCACTGAAATAGAAATTGGTTGTTCTATTTGTGTGCATCCATAGTTGTATCTTTATAGAAACTACGTAGTAATACATTTTCAGCTGTATTACCACGTGCTTGTTGATAAAACAGCATGTATATTCTTTCATATTTTATTAATTAATTGCATCAGAAAATGGAGTTAATAGCCATGCCAGTTCATTTTGAACTGACATCATACCACTACTCTAGTCTTACAGGACCATTAGTTGTTACATTCGGATGTGCGAAAACTCATGTCTTGTGAAGTTTTATCGTAGCATGGATCTAAATGAGATACTTGGATTTCAATTGGTGAAAGGATGATATCCTTGAATTTTTGGCTGAATTATTGGGATCCTGGACCCATTGTAAATATTCAAACCTCACTATGTGAGAATTATTATACCGGTTATATATATTTCGCCTTAATGACATATGTAATATATGATTTTAATAAAGAGATTATTACTTTGTGTGTAATAATATCTCAATATGAGTAAATGATGAATACTTGAGTTGTGAAATCTTACTTTTCACAAATTGTTGAATACATTTATATGATAGTTATCAATGTATGAAGTCGATAATTGGGCAATTATTGTAACAATTAATTGTCTTTAATTTTCTAAATTAAATAAGGTATTTAGTGGCATAGCTAATCAAAGGAATAATTAAATATACATGTTTTATTATATATTTAATTCGGCCTTTCGGTAAACTTGGTATTAATATGATAAGAATGTAAATATTGTTGTATAGAGAATGGAAGAGTATCGTTGTAAAAGGTAATTTAAGGTTAAAGAATCAAACATCAAGAAAAAGAGACTAAATGGGATAGTAAATAGATGAAAAAGATCCATTAGGCATATTTAGGGATAAGTACATGCAGAATGTTGATATAGTTACATTTCAGCATAACGAATGTACTTATCTCATAAAGATCCTAATTGGCCTTTGGAATCTATCTCAATATAAACTCTTGCAAGATAGGTTTAATTGGAAATAAAATAAAAACAACTATAAAGATCTAGATAACTGTGAAAGGGATAGTTGTGAGGTGGCGAAAGACTTAAAAATCATAAGACTAGTGTGTTGTCCTGAGTTTAGCCGTAACTTGCACGGCGGATAACTTTGGCCAAAGTAATGCATTGATGGTTGTGCATTTTCTGATCACCTAGTCCTCCAATTAAAAATAATAATTTTCTGTAACCTGATGATGGGAAGTTGAAATACTGAACATGAGGTAGCTAATGGTCGGATACCGGAATACGAACTTGGGAAACTTGCTTCGTGGTAGACCCAATGACTTTCACATAGTTCCCATGACCTTTAAAATGTTGAGCCGATATGCTAGTAAGAATTGTCACTCGAAGTAGTGACAAAGGGAAATCGTGGAGATCTGGATACACCCTTCTCAGCCACATATGACTTGCATCGATGTTATCGGATAGATCAAAAGATAAAAAATTCATTAATGAATTTGATTAAATAAATCTATACGATCACAGCTGTGTAATTTGTTATTACGTTTATGTGTTGAAAAAATCCTCATTTTTCAGCTCTTGTAATTTTGAGCGTTACATTTTGGTATCAGAGCCAGAGGCTTAGACACTTTGACATTAATGGGACACACGTTCTAATAAAAGTATCCTCTTTTATAAAAAGGGAAACTATGGTTAGGCCGGCAACAAGAGCTAGTATGGCAAGTGACAGTGGGGTAAATATTGATGACGTGTTGGATAATACGGCTACTAAGCTAGAAGAAATCTTCAATCTTTTGAATGACACCCGAAATCAAGTTGTTGCCTTAGAAAAACAAGGTCAGGGTGGTGAAGAGAATGAGGATCGTAGGGATGAGAATCAGGGTGATAAGCAATATGATGATCAACCTGAGCACCTAAATGAAAGCAAGGCTAGTTGTTGAGTTAGCAAGGGACATTAAAATAATATCCCCACCTAAATTTACTGGTATAACTCTTGGGGATGGTGCTGAAAATTGAATCTCTAAAATGGAAAAGTATTTTGAGATTATGGACTTTTCAAAGGAGACCAAAGCAGTATGGGGAGCCTACCAATTGTCTCATGAAGCATATTCCTAGTGAGATAACCGGAAAATGGAACTAGGAATTGATTCTGGTATGATCACGTGGGAGCGGTTCAAGGCTTACTTCTATTAAAGATGGCTACCTCAGTTATACTTTGACTAAAAGATGGCAGAATTCCAAAATCTGACTCAAGGAAAGTACTCAGTTACAGAATATTGGGAACGTTTCACTCGATTGCTGAAATATGTTCCTTTGTATCAAAAGGATGAGAAGTTTAGAATGAGAAAATTTATAATGGGATGTAATCCTAGTATTGGTGGTGAGGTAGATGTTCACGGACCTACCTCGATGGAAATAGTGTTTAAACAATCTATCAAGAAAGAACTAAAGCTGCGAAGTATTTATGCCTCTAAAGAGGAAAACAGAGGGAAAAATAGCAATTTCGAAACATCAACCTCAAGTAAACTAGCATGGAAAAATGGAAACAAAAAGTTCAAACCTGTCAATAAAAGAGGAATAGTGGGTAGAAATGTTGTGAATAATAATAAAAATGGGCAACAAGGAACAAATTTCATCCAGAATAAGATTGAGAGAAAAGGACCATTGGGAGGATGTTTTAAGTGTGGTAGTGATCATTTCACTAACAACTATCCGCAAAGAGGACAATGGAATAACCATCAGAAGAGATTTACCGTAGTAAATAAAGAGGGGCAACAACATAAGATTTATGTTACAATCCATAATAAGCAAGTGGGAAAAGTAAGCGACTCCAATAGAAACTTCAAGTAAGATTTTTGGAGAACCTATTTTTGTTTTATTTGATTCTAGTTCAACTGAATGTTTTGTTTCATCTAAAGTTGTTGATAAACTCAAAATAAGAACTAGGTACATGGAACACACTTGGATTGTACATTATGGAAATAATGTTGTACATAGAGTAAATCAGTGTTTGTTTGAGGCACCACTATAATTAGAGTTCATGACAAGATTAAACTTATATGTCACACCTCTTGGATCCTATGATGTTATCATAGGTATAAATTGGTTAAGTCAACATAATGTAACCTTGGATTGCTTAGGGAAAAGTGTAACCTGTTGTGATGATCAACAGAAAATAGCAAGTGTTCAGGGTGTTAAAAGAAAGTTTGTCACTAGGTAGATTTATGCCATGCAACTAAAAAAGGCAAAACGGAAGGGTTTCCATCTATATACTATAAAAATAACAAATTCAGGACAGGAAATTGAGCCTAAAATTGAAGCATTTACCATCCTAAGGGAATTTAGAGATGTGTTTCCAAATGAGTTTCCCAGACTTCCACCTAAGCATGAATTTTACTTCACAATAGAGGTCAAACCAACAACGGAACCAATCTCCAAGGCACCATATAGAATGACAACAACTGAATTAGTTGACTTGAAAGCTAAATTACATGAATTGGTGTCCTTGGGTTTAATTAGACCAAGTATAACACCATGGAGTGGATCGGTTATCTTCGTAAAAAAGAAGGATGGGACTCTCAAACTTTGTATTGATTATCAAATGCTCAACAAGGTAATAGTGAAGAATCGGTAAATGCTGCCCCAAATCGATGATCTATTTGATCAAATGGGGGGTGCAAAATTGTTTTCCAAGATTGATCTTAGATCTTGTTATCATCAACTGCGAATCAAGGATGAAGATATCCATAAAACCACTTTTAGAACAAGGTATGGGCATTATGAGTATACAGTTTTTCCCTTTGATCTAACAAATGCACCTGTCGCTTTCATGAACTTGATGAACAATGTGTTTAGGGAATACTTAGACCAATTTGTACTTATCTTTCTTGATGATATATTAATATACTTCAAGAATGAGGAAGAACATGATGAACATTTAAGGATTGTGCTAGGATTTCTCAAAAAACATAAATTATATGGAAAATTATCTAAGTGTGCTTTCTATCAATACAAAGTACAATACTTAGGTCACTTATTAAGTAAAGAATGAATCTCGGTGGACCCTTCGAAGCTCATTGCTAGCATGGAATGGCCATTACCAAAGGATATGCATGAAGTGAGAAGTTTTATGGGTCTAGCAGGCTACTATCGAAAGTTCGTAAAGGACTTCTCTAGGTTAGCAAGACATATCACTTCTTTACAAAAGAAGGTTAAGAAATTTGTTTAGGACAATAAGCATGAAGAATCCTTTAATCAGTTAAAATGTAGACTCACAAGTGCTCTAGTGTTGAAGATTCTGGATCCAAATGGGAACTGTACGCCGGAAAAGGGTTGTCCCGCTTCTTCTTTTTTACAAAACGATCATGCCTGTCAAACAGGCGTTCCAGAGAAACTAGGCCCTTTGGAATTTTATTTCCCTTGAGCTGACATATGCCATCGTTCTCCTTTGATTCATGGTTTTGACCATTGATTGATTCACGACATGTAGAGGTGGATCCTTCAAAATACAACTCGTCAAAATTTTCTGATTTTTCCAGAAAGGTAATGAGTTGATTATCATCATTAAATACCTGCCAATGCTGAGAGTTGTCTGGCACGCTTGGTCGGAAAACTACCTCAATGGTGTACTTGTCCGTTTTCAAACCCGGGTGTGGGAGCATGAGAGATGCTGAAACGGCCAATGAATCGGCCATGTCATTTTGAGCTCTTGGGATTGCTCCTATTGAAAAAGCATCAAATTCTTCAATGCTGTCCCATACTGCATTACGGTAGTGCCTGAGCCTTTCATTTTTCACTTGGTAAATCCTTTTGACCTGATTTACAACTAACTCAGCATCACCTTGTACTTTTAGATTTTTTATTCCTCTTTCTTTTACGGCTTGCATACCAAGTAAGAGAGACTCATACTCAGGAGTATTGTTAGTGTTGAAAAACTGCAATTTGAAAGAGAGAGGAATGACTTCCTCTTTAGGAGATATCAGCACGGCCCCAACGCCACATCCACTAGTTGCGCAGCTGCCATCGAATTGCAATGTCCAGATCTTATTACAATCTTTTTCTTGAATGAAAACGTCATTTGTATCCGCCTCGGTAGATAAGAAGTAGTTCCCCATCCCTGATGATTCAAAAAGGATTTGGGCTTTGGGGTCTTCAGAGCTAGTTACCAAGTACTTCTTTTGGGGTTCCGGCTCCAAAGTTTGCATTACGCCTTTGACTGGAATTCTAGCTTTGGACCAGTCCATGTGAATTTCTCCACCAACTTCGCTGCAAAAACTCCTTCCCAGCAAAATTCCATAGGCTGCCGGAATGTCAGCAACGAGAACGGTCATCTTTACCCTCTTTTCAGGGAATGCTGCGAACGTAAATTGTGCGTCTTTGATTTGGCCAATCAATGGCACTTGCTTGGTCTCCAATGAGTAACATCTACCGAAAGGCTTGGTAAGAGTAAGGACCAAAGCATGGGCGACTTTCGCCGGCATGACATTATCAGAAGCTCCGGAATCAATTATACAGTTGCTCAACTTGTGCCCATTTATTAGGAGAGAGAGATAGAAAGGCTCTATCTTGCCTGATGCAGATGTTGAAGCAACATTTATGTGGGATTCAGGAGGAGTGGAAAGGATTCCTTTTGGGGAAACCTGTTTAGACGTAACAGCTTGACTTTGGATATACTTAGTCAATCTTACAAGCTGTTCGGGATTTTACTGAAGGTACTCAGCTTCAGACATTTGGATCTTGGTCTTTTTTAAATGATCTATTATATCGAATGCGGTCAAGGGTTACGTTGGTGAGGGAATGAGTCCTTCACTTCGCGATGGTGGAAGAGGGTTACTAATCTTGATAGGAATATGAGGGGGCTGATTCGGAGGAGAGATGGGCGGAAAATACTTCTTTGCAAAAGACTTAACAGGGAATTGAGTAGGAAGAGGATTACCTCTCCTAGCAATGGTTGGAGGCACGTTTGATACGACCTTCTCCTTCTGCACATGGGCAGCAACTTTCGCTTCCTTTCCTTGCGAGCGGGTAAAAACAGCATAGGATTGTCCGCTTGCATAGCCCTGAGTACTCTCTTCTTCATCAGATTCATCCTCATCAAATTCCATGTATCCAATAGTAGAGTCGCCAGTCGGTTCACCGACATCTTGATCATCTTCACCCTGAGACGAAGGTTCTTCATAGTACTGCTCTTCTTCTTCAATTTCGGCCAAAGCATTGACCGGAGGAGCTTCAAGCGCCAACCGTGGAGCAGTTGCAGGTAGGCGCGGCCTTTGTGAAACATTGTTAGGAACAAAATTCCTCCGCGGGATATCCCGGTACGAGGAACTGGGAGAGGCCTGGGCCAGCTGCTTCTTCAGTGTGAGCAGATCATTCGCCATCTTTTGGAATGCTGGATCAGACAAAGTAGCAGGCGAGGGATCTGAAGATTTGGATTTTGATGATTCCTTTTTCAACTCGCCAGATATTATCAAATTGTCTACTATCCGAATGGCAGCAGCCTGAGCGAGCGGCAGGGTAGCTACTCGCTCTTGAAGGAGCAAGAAGCTGACTTTTGAGCTCATGGCGTTCACGAAGAAACACTTCTGATTCTCCGGTGTTGGAAGCATGGCAGTAGGGACACGGTTGATTAATGCATTGAACCGGGTGACAAAATCGCGCATGGTCTCATTTGCCTCCTTCTTCAGGTGAGTGATTCGTGATAATAATGCAAATGCATCCTCTAAAGGTTTGTATCTGTCTTCGAAAGCATCCCACAAGGTGGCCCAACTGGTGATAGATCCGGCTGGCAAATGCTGAAACCATTCGGCTGCGGGCCCTTGTAGGGTTTCCAGAAAAAGGTGAACCGACACATCTTCGTGAGTCACGTCCAAAATACTGCATGACATAATGAAAGCAGATATGTGGGAATCCGTGCTTTGATTTATGCTCCCGTCGAATTTAGGAAAATTCTTTCGGTTTCCGTGAGGGAGCGCGTGAACTAGATGTGGCAGTGCGAGAGGACCCATAGCATTTCCCCATGGTACCGCCATTTGAAAGGATGGAAAAAGCACACAAGCTGGGAGGGTGGTTCCACTGAGCAGCAAGGCACTACAAAGGGACGTGGATGTTCCTTGCAAAAGACTTTTTCTTCGTGAAGGTGAGACACTCCTGGATGACCGGCTAGCCGAGCTTAGCGCTGAAAAACGTGCCGGTGTCACGCTGAAATTGTGCCTCTGAAGCAAATCGAAAGTAGGATCAGCTTCTCCACGGGCTCTCCTGCTGCGCGTAAAAGGTTCACTCTCCAGCGTACCTTCCAGATCTGTAATATTACGGCGCAGATTTAAACTTTATTTTTGGGTGTACTTGCTGATTTTCTGGTTTTTCTGTCAAAAACCAGCAGCATGCACTTTTCTAGATATTTAAAAACTATCCTCCTCAGAAACCGATTGCGGTTAAATGACAGATGATAACGAGGATAAAAATGGCAGGGAAGATAGTAAGCTGATTTTCAGATCTGATTTTTACTTTTTCAGAGGGTTTTAAACTTTTTTAGAAAACAGTCAAAAACTCAGATCTACGAAAAAATGCTAATTTTGATAAAAACTCAGCGAACTAAAGATCTGTAACTAGGCCCGATCTATGACTCTTAGAAGAAAATTTTTCGATTTGAGCATTTTTGCAAATTTTTCAGATTTTTATAAAAAGTTCAGGTTTGCAAACAGGTAGCAATCTGCTGATTTTTCTGATTTTTTATCTTACTACCAGCCACTAGATCTGACAGATCTGTTCGATCCCCAGCGGAGTCGCCAAAAACTGTAGGTCCGAAAATCTGTCGCGTGGACAGATCTATGGACAGACGAGCCAACAGTGTGCAGGGCTTAGCCCCTCTTTGAGACAGCAAAGCGAAACTGGTTTATTGCTATTTCTACTAGCAGGAACCTATGCAAGTCTCACAGATTCTGCCTTTGGGGGTTGGGATCTCATCCCAGTAGAGTGTTCCAGGTTGCGAAAAGAAAGGAACGGAAGAGGGAAAAGAGAAAGATCAGATTCGAAGGAAGAAAAGAAATGAATTCCAAAGCAGAAGGGTCAGAAGATCTATGCTTTTGGCTTGGTAGTAAACAGAGCCAAACCTACTTACATAAAATAAACAGAGCAATACTGATAAACAAATGATGGAAAAGTAGATATGAATCTAACAGATTAAACACATACAGATCTAACATAAGGAAGATCTAATGTATAACACAGCTATTGAGCACAAAGTCTGAATAATTGTATTACTATTCTCTTCTGTTACAAGAAAGCTCAAAGTCTTTTCTCTCCTCACTTCTATTTCTATTTGAAAAATGTTCACCTTTTTGAATACAACAAGTATTCTCAGTATTTATAGAAGATGAGGGAGAGAGAAGGCAAAATGGAGCCAACCACTTATTTACAAAGATATTTACAAAATATCTAAAAGTCATGTTGACTTTGACAACTTGGATAGATAACATCATCCCATGATGCAACATGGATGATGTCATCGTTTGTATCAACTTACATTTCAGATATTATGAAAAGAAAGTCGAAGAATAGAGAGAAGGAAGAAGGAGAAGAAGGAGAAACTATTCATCATCATTATCCTGCGGCCGAAAAGGGGTCACCTGTTTCTGATGCTGCTCAGGAGACGAGATGTGGAACTGAGCGTGGTATTCCAAGAACTTACTGATCATCGGCCCAAACCGATCCTGTGATGGATCCTTGTGCCGTTCACTAATGGCTTCGCAAGCTCTCCCGCTCGTCTATGAGCTTTTCTGGGAGTTCGGAATAATCTCTCTCCACCTCGATTAGGAAACCGATGGAGTCACTATAGGCCAGTAGGTTGTTGATAGATTCAGTATCGAATGTGACCTCTGGCCCTGTCCCTTGAGAATTTATCTCCTTGAAGATCTGGATAGTGTCATCAGCTGATCTTAAGGTAAGGGAAGGAGTGAGCAACCATTGATTCATAGATAGGAACAATTTTCTCCATTTGATGCATTGCATCCAGGGCCTCTTCCTTTACCTTGTTTATCTTTTCCAGAACGAATTCTAGCTGATCTATCCGATAGTCCAGAGTGGACATAGTTTTGTTGAGGGCCCTTGGGTGGCCGAAGACTCCGAACTTGACCAGATCTTCGACTGAACAGTCGAACATTTGTTGGAAGGCCTCATTCTGGAGTCTAGCATGCTCTAACTCTTCTGATACTCGGACCTGCTAATGCTTGGAGTTCCTTGTTCGCCTTCTCGATGTTCAGGTATAAACTGATATACTCGGCGATTACTTTTTCACTATCTTTGATGATCTAGCTCCTCCAAGCAGAAACAGCCATACCTTGCTCGCCGATCTTAGAATACTCATTGATCTTCTCCTGACTGAGCAGCTCAGGAGTCTCGGCGGCAGTTGTGGGGAGGTGCACTTCCCATCTTCTGTAAGGCCTGGAGCAGATATTTGTTCTGCTCCTTCAGTAGCCTTTTCTCCTCTTTCGTTTCCTGAAGCTTCTTGCAGAGTGCATCGACTGCGGAAAGAGCTTCCCCCTGGAGACTTTCAGAGGATGTCCCCATTGTGACTTGAGTCACGGTGAAATCCGTTGGAGACAGATCTTCTTTTTCTTTGAGAGGGTTGGGGTATGCTATTTCCATGACTCTCTCCCCTGTAGTGCTCTTTGAGAAGCATGTAACCGGCTTGTGCTTCTTCACTCCTTTAGCTGGAATGACCGAAAAGTCCATTGGAGTGATGGGAACTTTCCTCTTTTGTTGGCTTAGCTGGTGAGAGATCCAAGCTGGTCCTATGGAAGAAGGACCAAAAACAGAGGGGGGCGGCAGCAGAACGGTAGAGGAGGGGAAAAACGTGGAGACACGCGGCGGCGGCATTGAAAGAATAGCCGAAGAAGTGCCCACGGGAGGGAGGGAGACCGCAACTGCAGAATAGATAGGAAGGGAAGGGAGCTCGGAGATAAGGGAAGGAATAGAGGAAGACAAATCAGCGAGGGAAGAAAAGATAGACGAAGAGGCGGGGGAAAGAGTAGAAGAAGGGGCAGAGGACGCGACCAAAGGGATGGTTGCCTGAGTCACTCGAGGAGGGGAAGAAAGAGAAGAAGAAGGAATAGAAGGGACTTCTGAAGTTATAGCGACGCCGACATCCTGGGTGGATGGGCGTATAGGACTATCCTCCTCTGCTTCAATCCCTGGCGAATCAATAGTTATGACTTGTTCAGGCTCTGAAGGAAGGAGGACTTTGAGGGGCTCTCCTTTTGAATGGTGCTGGGTTCACCTTCTGCACCTTTTGCCTTTCAGCTGCTTCTTGGACCTTGGAGGTGCATTGCCCAACGGAGAAGTTGTGAAATCTACCCCTAGGTAGATTAGTCCGTTCATTGCGGCACCAATGTTCTGTTCTCCGCATAGTATCTTTGACCCTCTCCTCAATTGTTTGAGGAGCCTTGCTTCTGTCAATGTCCAGGAAAGGCCAATCATCCGCTTCCGTGTCATTGTACACCTTGTCTAGTTTCATCTTCCGTAGTTTGGAAGCCTTTGGGGACAATGGCCACTCCGTATTGGATGATTTCCGTTAATGCCAAGCGAGAGTGATCCTTTCTTCTGAGTTCCACTTCATGGAGGACGTTAATGTAAATATATCCTCAATTTGAGGTACATGGATCAGATCCAGCTTAGCCCTTGGTAGGCAGCTCCTAGGATCGAAAGTAGGCCTGGCTGGGAAGTCATGTTTCAAATTCAGCAACTCCAGCTCTGCGAACATTTGCTTTGCTTTGTGATAGGAAGAGCATGTGTACCGACCCACTGTGAGGGGGAAAGGAGTTCCACCCTTCTTTCTTTTGAGGCACTTTTCATGGTATGTGACCAGCTGCCTTGATAACTCCAGTAGAATTAACTTTGGTCCAGCATACCTTGGTAGCCTGGTTGGCTCTCCTAAAAAGTTGACAGCCCTTAGATAGGTGAACGTGGGAAATTGGGTGAACAAGGCTCCCCATTTCTCTGTGATTGCCTACTATGTTTTTGGTCATCCGGCTATGAGTCAAATGTTGGGCCACAACAGGCAGATGACGTGATAGAAGAATGCATCATTGATTTTAGAAAATTGAGGGATGTTATTCTCCAGCCTCAGCTCTGGGTAGTAATCAAATATCTTGGCCTGAGGCCATACTCCACTTCGGTTGAGCCCTGGGTAATCCCTTGCCGATGCTGCAGCGTAGACTACATAGGAGTTCATATGAAATACTCCTGTCGTGGCAAGCTGTAGTAGCTGCTCAGAGATGGTGTTGCTTATTATTTCACCCCCAGCAGAAGCGCTGATCGGGAAAATTCTTATTCATTGTCTCCAGGTACCGCAACATCCACTTATGGAAATAGTGGGCATCTGAAATCCCAAAGACTCTGCTTAGGAAAGTGATAGTATCACTGAGTTCTTCTGAGAAATCACTTCGGTGGATAGTTTGAGGCCACCGGGTTACTACCTTCTTGTTCTTTAGGTAGACCTCATTCATCAACTGCATGCATTGGTCCTCGTTGTCTTCCCAGGTCTTGATGCATTCCTGCTGGCTAACAGCCACGTAGTTCCGGTGGTGACGGATGCCAAGCATTAACTCAAAATGATGGGCAGTGAGGTTTATGACTACCTCGCCCTTACTGTTCTCGACACATCTTGTGTCTTTGTTGTAACATTGGGCAACCACCATCATGAATTCGTTGTTTACAGCGCTGACTGGGATTCCGCCGGCGAAATGCAGAGCACTGCCTATTAACTTGTCCATCCATGGACTTCTTGTAACTTTTTGAGTTCTAACCCAGAACTCATCCATGTCAATGTGACCCAATTCAGAGTCTCGGACATCCATACTACACTCAGCCTATGATTCGGGCATCCTGACCCTCTGATATTTGTATTTCATCTCTTCTTCTGTCAGTTTAGCCTTTCCTCTTGGTTTGGTGGGTTTCTTGCTTGACGTAGACATGTGTTCTTTCGAACTCAGTTGCTGATCTTAAACGATAGCAAACGATTTGTGAAAGCGGGTCCAAACAGGACGAGATTAGTCGATTTGAGCTTCCAGCTGACAAATCTAGCAGAAATCACGTGCTTGACAAAAGAATGAAAATGCTCATGGGCGCACACGAATATTTATAGGAAAACTTGTCATTAATGCGCCACCAACCTTTTGATAATGGCGCATGGAAACAGGAATGTCGACAGAGGTTAAAGCGTGCGTGCCTTTGGCGCATGGAAGGATCTGACGACAGGGGAAAGGGGTGCGCCTTTATAGCAGGGCGCATGGAAATGCGCATGTCGGCATGAAGGATTATGTGCGCCCTATGGCGCATGGAAAAACTTGGTGTAATATTAGAGATTATGGTGCGCCAAAGGCTATGGCGCGGCGCATGAAGGGTTGACTCAATATCCTGTTGGCTGCACCGAAAGGAGTGACAACATGCGAAAACCATGCACCAAAGGCTTTTATACTTGCGTGCATCAGAAGGCTTGATGTTACAATCGCAAAACCATGCGCCCAGCCAAAAAGGCTCATGGAAACACTTAGTGCAGCATGGATAACTAGATTTCGCCGGGGAGGGATTTTGCAACGTTTCGAACACGAGGGATCCCTATACTTGTAGGATCGAAACAAAATTTTCAGTCTGGTTAGAGGTAAAATTGCCCTTGTCAATTTTATGGGATAACAGAAAGCTAGAACCTGGATTCTGCAGAACAGTGGCGAATCCAATTGTGTGTGTGATCTTGTCCCTTCAGCATGTGATCCAAAAAAGCGGGTAGGTGCTAGCATCAACAGAAGTAGTATATTGGTTTTTTATTGCAGCTCATGAATACTAACTGCGAATACAATGCGAACTAGGAGAGGGATAGCACAAGAGTACAGATCATTGGCTTATGCTTTCTCCTACCTCAAGATCTATTGCCTAGACATGCAACAGTAAAGCGTTTCCAGAACCTGAAACTATCCTATTCTAACAGGATCAAGCTACTTGCAACTTTAACAACTTCCTAAGCTATTCTACTCCAATGCAGATCTGGATAAAAATAATAGCAGTGCTTGCACAAGATGGATATGTGGCTTACTAACAGAAAAACAATGCTAACTAAGCATGCAATGAAAGAAATTAAGCATTCTAGGGGGAAAAATGAAAACTAAAACATATCTGCAAAGAGAACATTAGAGGCAGCAATTTTAGGGGCCATTTGCTTGAGCACAGAGCCAAATATTTATAGCATTTTCATTTACCCAACAGGAACAAAGACCAAATAGAACATCTTAAAGCTATGCAATGAAAATGAGCATGAACACTATTACCAGGGAACCATATGTCATAAATCTGAAGAGCCTATGGCAGTCCAAAGAAAGCTAGTTGTTATCTCCGAATCACAGCACCCCTGACATGTCCAGATCAGATTTCGTAGCTTTGACCACTCTAAGCATCCAGTGAATGATTGGATAACATTGGGTACTATCTCACTGATATTTATAGAGAAACTTGTCATCAATGCACCAACAACCTTTTGAAATGGCGCATGGACCTCTGATGTCGACAGGGGAAAGTGCTGCGCCCTTCTTGCACATGGAACTACCTGACAACACAATCTATGAGCGCGCCTAATGGCAGGATAATACTAACTATTCTCGACATCTAAAGTTCCAAGTGCGCCCTTTGGGAGACCAGAATACTTGGTAAAATAACAGTGAGATTATATGCGCACTAAAGTGGTGATACACCAGAAAAGGAGTGATGTGAGAGTAATCTCCAAATGTGTGAAATACCATGAGGCAAAGTGCACACTAGAAGAGGTGCACCAACAGTTCTCCATAATGCAAGCAAAATGCATGCGCACAGCCAATATTTCAAGGCACACACAATGACTAATGAATTCCTGCAAGAACATAATAGATAGACACGGGAAGGGATTCTTGTAGAAAGTTTAAAAGGGGCAAGAAGAATGCAAGAAAACACAGCAGGGGATCGATACATCCACAAATTTGTATTTTATTGCTTCCTCGGTATGCACAGTTCAGTCTATTACAAGGTAAGGGCCTGGATCACAACCAAAGGTTTGTTCTCTTTTGAACCCTTCTACAATCATGTGAATGTTTGCCTAGGGCAATCTATAATTCAGTTGATTTGACCAAAACGTGTGTGCTTGGTTGTCTTCTATGTTTAACCCTCTCAACTGAGAACTGATCAGTTGTAAATCTATTGTTGTTTGGAATACTTGTATTCTGAGATTTTGGTCGATGTCAACTATTGCTGTGACGAGGTTTGGTTGAGGCACGATTGGCTCAAATATGTATTCCCTGGGCTCCCGAGGTCCCGTGATTGTCATACAAAATAAAATGTAAATCTAACTGTAACAAAGCAAATTCTAACTACGTGGAATAAATCTAAAACATATATAACCTCTATTTTTCTGAGAAACCTTTTAAGAGTTTAAGGAAAGCAGCTATTTTAAACGTATCTAGAAATAACAACTAAATAACAATTTAAAACAAACAAGATAACCGAGTGTAGTTATTTGCCTGTGCGATTTGTAGATTTATTCTAAACAAATGAAATAGCTCATCTATCTGCAAGATTCTCGATCCTACCTCAGAAGTGAGGAGTGAATCATAGTTTCTCAGAAACTATCAATCCTCACAGCTTCCCTGGCAATATCAAGAATAGAATTTACTGAAATGAAGCAATTAACTATTTTATTTGATATGATTCTAACTAGAACTTTGAAAGCTAGAACCTGGATTCCGCAGAACAGTGGCGAATCCGATGGTGTGTGTGATCTTGTCCCCTCAGTGTGATCTCCTCGTTCTTTCATGTTCACGTGGATCCAGAAAAGCGTGTAATGCTAGCATCAACAGAAATAGATATTGGGACAAGGACAACTTAGAATGCAGACTAAAAAATGTGAGTAGGAGAGGGATAGCGCAAGAGTACAGAGCTTGGCTTATGAAATTCCTAGCGGGATTTTGTTGCGAGTCATGCAACATAAAGCGACCAGAACCTGAAACTATCATGTTTGAAGAGCAAAACCTGCAACTTTAATGGCTTCCTAAGCTATTCTACTCCAATGGAATGGATAAAACAACAACAATGTTTGCACACGCTAGATATGTGGCTTACCAACAGCTAGACAATGCTAAATAAGCATGCAACGAATTAAAACTATGGCTCTAGATAGAATAAAATACTAAACTATGAAAAATGAGAGGATGAGAGCAAAATATCAGACCCTTTGTTTGTGCACAAACCATTTATTTATAGCTTTCATTCACCCAAAGATCAAAACCAAACTGAACTCTAAAAACCATAAACAATGGCCAAACACTATTCCAGGGGACCAAAAACATAAATGCAATCCCAAGTCAGCAAGGAAAGCTGGCGAAACATTGATATTTTACGTGAGTCGCGTCAAAGCGCTTTCTGGAAAACGCGTGCAGGACCACCGCTCTGAGCAGGGCGGTGGTTACAAAACCGCCGCCCTGATCAGGGCGGCGGTTTCGTAATTGAAGGGCAAAAGACCAAGAAAAGAGGGAAAAAGGGGGAAACAAAGGATGCGGGGGCTAAGCGAGGCATGCGGGATGTTAACGCATACTCCGAGGGCTTTTCCGGATCCCGAACACCTTGCGAGGAGACCTGTATCATCATTGGGGCACTTGTTACACTGTTCCGGCAGTACAGTACCTTATAATTTTGGGTACGTACATATTGCCCCCTCAGAGAAGCATTTTAGCCATGAAGAGGCATAAAACGGTGGGTCCGAGTATGGCAGTCCTGAAATGGGAAGTTTAGAAGTTATACCTTACACGTCCATGTGTTGAAATGACGCTATCCGAAATTCCCGTTACCTGCAAAATGAAAAGAGAACTCAAGTGCAGATAGATACAATAGTTCGAAAAATAAACGCTAAGAATAACAGGGAATGAGAACGTACCATTCGTGCGGGGATAGGAACTTACCTCCATCAACGATCCAAACCTGTGAAAAAATATTTTAAAATGAAACAGAGTGCTATATATATGAAAGTGGGCCCATTTTCCTATTCATTTGCATGAGTTGATTTGATTGTTTTTGAGCTCTGAGACCCACGGTGACAGTTTCTTGCGTGAGTAGAGTCAAAACGTCCGTAGCGAGATTGTGATCATGCCTCCACGTGCGGAACACCGCCCCGCTAGATCGCAGGTTGGTTTTTCTTCAATTTTGTGTTTTTCCACCCTTAAATTTGAAATGCTAAATTTGTTGTAATGGGGGGGTCATTTTTGAAAATGCTAGTGTTAAAAGGTCCATCTAGGGGGGGGTGCCTACTGGGTAGGCTCCGTTTTTAGGTTAAATGGTCATTTTTGGGACTTTTTAGGTGTTTTTAGATTAAATACCCGCGTGGGTTTTCGGACCACGACCGCAGCCCTGGCCAGGGCGGCGGTTACACGACCGCCGCCTTTAAGGCGGCGGTTACAAAACCACCTCCCTGCTCAGGGTGGCGGTTTTGCACAGAATGCAAAAGGAACTTATATTTGAGATTACACTTGTATTTTTTGCATTTCTACGTGTTTTTATGACTCTCTCGGTATTGTTCGGATATTAACTTGCTCTGTTTTGTGTGTTTTTGGGTGTATGCAGGCGAGAGAGGAGTACATTAGATGGAGCAGGGAGAGAGAGTGTGATTGGCTCTCAGGGGTACTGGATGCCCTCTCACAGGATGAGGAGGACACACTACAGAGAGCCAGCATATTGTGCATATCGCGCGTGCCCCATGTTGCACCATCTAGTCACATCCTTTGTGACTTATTCTCTTACTGGGATGCAGATCGGAACACCTTCCGACTGCCAGGGGTCCATGGTGAGTGGACCATCACATTAGAGGATGTCTACCACATTCTGGGGGTCCCGATCATCGGGAGGCGACTTACATTAGAGACAGCAGGCTCCCGGGCACAGATTGCACAGTGGGCAGCTTATATGGGAGATGCAACCATCTCCACGGGGTCGAAGAAGGGGGTGAGAGTTCGATCCATTCCTTCTTTGCCTATCCCCGTATTTCGACAGGCCATCATGGGGATCCTTGCCTCGAGACTGATCAGGCACAAGGGAGAAGATACTTTGTTACACTGTTGGTTCTCTATTATTGCACAAATAGAGGTTCATGGTTGGATATATGCCTGGGGAGCAGACATTCTTGGGACCACCTACCATGACTTATACAGGGTAGTCCATTTACAGGGGCAGTCCTTGAGCCACCTGACCCTGGTTATGAGTTGGGTCTATGAGCACTTCATCCCCTACGGCAAAGGTGTAGAGGTGACAGACCCCAGAGCTGTGAGGGCAGCCAGATGGACAGATATGTCGGTGCTTAGAGCACCTCATTAGCTAGTTGCCTCCCTAACTACTGCCGACATGGAGGCCACACCATACCGGACTTATGGCAGGTATATGCGGCGAGGAGGCTCTTACCTTGATCTCCTGCTCTACCATAGGGCAACTTATTGATAGAGTGGGGCGAGTGGAGATGCACCCATTTCGGCCGAGTTCCTCAGCATTTTGGTCTTACCATACATGCAGGTATGCTTCCCCCAGTGGCGCCAGTATACAGATCAGTCTCGTGAGGCCAGAGGGGGGCCTAGAGGCCGAGGTTGGACAGTGATCACTCCTGGCATTCCTATTGCAGCCAGGAGGATAGTTCGTGCTAGAGGGAGAGCCGTTGCGCCTCGGGAAACTTTGCTTCAGATTGCTGTGGGTCCTGCTCATAGTAGCGATGACCCCATAGATATTGACTCTGACTCTGAGGAGCTCATAGAGGGAGGGTCAGAGGAGGAGACTGATGACAGTGATCCTGAGTGGCATGACACTTAGGACATTATGCAGGTAGAGAGGGCTGAGCAGAGTGCAGAGAGGGGTGACTCTAGTTTCAGAGGAGCCACTCTCCCAGGCCCATGGTGGAGAGGATGAGTCAGTTGCAGGGCGACACATTTCTCCTACCACAGGAGAAGCCCCTCAGTCAGTAGCGGCATCCGCGGGTGGGTGCTAGTTCCAGCGACCCATCTTGGAGGCCTGGGGATCCAAGTAAGTTACCCTTTCTCTCTTTTAATGTTTATATGTAGCCTCTCCTTAGTTGCTATTGTTGTATCTTTTAGCCTCTTGCTTGGTTTCTAATTCATTTTTCTCCCTTGTTTGCAGAGACTGTTGATGAGTGGCGGGATTTGATCCGCAGGGTATGTACCGATTCCTTGATGATCCCTATGGATAGGACCCGTACGGAGCTATCCGTAGATGCCGGGGAGCCCTTAGCAGCCGGTAGACATACCGATGTCTTCGCTCCCGTTTGGCACATGCCCAAGATGGTTTTGACCCTCCACACAGAGTTAGTGGGCTATAAGATGGCTGAGCACCTCATGAGGAACCATTCTCATGGTGAGACTGCGGCTGCCCCTCAGGACCCTGGGCCCTCTATACATTTAGAGCGCTGGCGTAGCCAGGGTCCTAGGCATGGGCGTGCACCTTCGAAGGGGTCTCGCAGGGATTGAGGAAGCCATCTTGGCTCTCGTGTATTTTGTATTATATATTCTTTGTATATCACAGGATCTTTGAGCATTTTGACCATGCTTAGAGCATGATGGAATTGCATATAAACATTGATTATTTATATATATGCATTTGTTTTTAGATTAAAAGCTTGGCACTCATGTTTTCCTTTCTATTTCCAGTTTCCTTGTGTATACTACGATGTATGTTTATATGCTTTTTAGAATGTATGCAATGGAGAACAAATGATGCAAATGTTTGATTTCTTTTTGTGTTTCATGATGTTGATACATGATACTGTAGATATATTGTGATTTTGAATCTTAGCTTCTGTGAGCAATTTGGATACCTCATGTTTGTTTTGCAGAGTGATGAATATAACCAGTTACGATGAACAGATTAATTTGCCCCATTCCTAACTCCACGTAGCTAGTAAGATGTGATGGCTCATCACCGAGAATCAAGAAGGGTGCGAGTTATGAAATGTAGTGAAATGATAGCGATGAAAGATAGACAAAGCTTTGGTGGAAACCAAATAGGAAACTACAAGCTTACTCTACCCGAATGACTTCATAGTTTAGAATGCACTTGCTTTTGCGGTTTATCCAGACTTAGACCCATAGATGGCTACATAGTAGACAAGATCTGGGTTTTTAGGATTTTAATTCTTTTGGGATTTGTGCACATCTGATTCATTTGTTTTTGACTCAAAGTTTCAGAGTTTGAATTGGTTTGTTTATGACTTTTAACGTTTGCTTTGTCAAGAGGACCCCCCTTGTACTTTGCCCCATGCTACTAGTAAGAAGCGTGGGTTTATCACCGTGGGCAAGGTATAGGTGAGTAAGGGAATTTCCATCCTTTCCCAACCCTACATCACTAGTAAGAGACACAAGCTCATCACCGAAGGTTGGTGGGGCAAGGAAATGTGTAAAATTATTATTTTTTGTTTAATCACTTGTTGACTTGTTTTCTTGAGTAAAATGTTAGTGTCTGCTTATTTCCAAAAAGATATAGATATATATATGGGATAGATGGTGACACCATGAAGCTTCTAGAACAGACCATAGGCAAGACACCTATCCTAAGAAGAAATCAAAGCGAGAATAAACTTGCAGATCTTGGTATGGTTACCGTTAAGACTTTGTCATGTTTGACTTTATTTGATAAAATGATTCTGAGATGATTCGATGATATATGAAGATGGAGAGGTATGATTAAAGAGCTTTATGCCAAACAACATCATGAGTTTGTAGTGAATTGCTTTGAGAATAGATTCCTTGATCACAATTTATGTAAGAAACAAGTGGACAAAATGATCTTAATCTATATGAAAATGTAATGTAGATAATTATACAAGTAGTGCTAGTTGCTTATGCGTAGAATCACTTGAGGTGCAGGGGAATTGACTGTTTCACCAAATTCCTCACCTTCTAGTGTACATAAGAGGTAAGCACCATTTCCATAGTCCTTCATGAGTTGGTATGGGCCCAACCATTTGGGCCGGAATTTCCTTCCTTCGCCGGTCTTCTTGTCGATCCGGTCTGTCTAGCCTTAGAACTAGATCACCTTCGTATATGTCATGTTCATAGACCTTCTTGTTATACTGCCGGCACATCCGGTCAACATAAGCTCTATGCCGTTGTTTAACATCTAACCTAGTTTCATCTAGGATTTCTAGTTGGGAAAGACGCGCTTCTCTGTAAGCGTCTTCATCCAAAATCCCTTGTAGTAAAATGCGGAGACTGGGTATTTCGACCTTAAGCGGGATAACTGCTTCTGTCCCTAAATACCAGCGATAAAGGAGTTGCTCCTGTTGGTGTTCTTATTGAGGTTCGGTGGGCCCCACAAAGCCAGATATAACTTCAAATGCCAATCTCATTTGTTTTCTTTCACTGTTTTTAAGGAGAATGGCTTTCAGTGTCTTGTTTGTCGCTTCAGCCTGTTCGTTGGCTTGGGGATAATACAAGGAAGCCGTATGATGGCTTATCTTAAATTTATTTCATAGTTTGTGAACCTCTTCATTTTTAAAATAAGTTCCATTATCGGAGATAATGATTTGTGTGATACCGTACCTACAAATGATTTGGTTCAAAATGAACTTGGCGACTCACAGAACCAGGTACAGTAGTAAGAGGCATGGCCTCCACCCATTTGGTAAAATATTCTGTGGCCGTGATTATAAAATGTATGGCCATCTGTGGATGAGGGAGAGAATTTCCCTATTAAGTCTAGACCCCATGTAGAAAAGGGCCATGGAGTAGCGATTGGTTATAGAGCTTGTGCTGACATATGGATCTCATGGGAGAATTCTTGGCACTTACGACACCTGCGTAACAAACTCTATTCCGTCATGTTCTAGAGTGGGCCAGAAATAGCCCATTCGATGTATTTTTTCGAGCAGTGGCATGGCCACCGAAGTGGCCTCCACATATTCTGCTGTGAGATTCATGGAGAATCTTCTTGGATTCTTTTGTGTCAACACATCTTAGGAGTATTCGATTGAACGCATTTTGATAGAGAACTTGTTCTATAATGACGTATTTAGCTACGATTATGCGTAACCCGCCTTATTTGTTGCGGTGTAACTCCTTTTGGGTACGTATGGTCCATGATATAATTAATGATATCAGTGTACCAAAGACACTCAGAGATAGAGGGGTCGGGATTCGATGTAGTATACCGCACTCATCATGGAAAGTCTAAATCTACTAAATCACCTCCGTCTAATGGGTTGTCAGCTAACCAATCCGCGATGATTTGTCCCTTAACTGATTTCTTGGTTTACAAACGTTAATTCGAATTCTCCCATTAAGGTTATAAAAAGTCTAGCCTTTTTAGACAATGACCCTTATGTGAGGGAAGTCCATAAATGGTCCATTTTTACCATGACCCTCGTTTCTTAATTCAGCATATAATGTCTTAGGCGTTTAGTAGCAAATACTATGGCAAGGCATTCTCATTCTTCCTGTGTATAGCGTGTTTCATAGTCGAGCAACATTCAGATGATGAAATAAATTACACGTTCTCTCTTGTTATCGTCTGCCTGGGCCAACATACAGGCTCAGCAAGACACCGGTAGCTCGAATGAATATAGAATTAACGGGCGATCTAGCTTAGGTGGAATTAGCGTAGGTGGTGATAAAAGGAAGCACTTAACTGCATCAAAGGCTTCATTGCAGTCTTTGGTCCAATCAATGCTATAGTATTTCTTGAGTAAATTGTTGATTGGATGAACGACGAAGCTTAAGTCTGGGATGAATCTTCGGATTGCACCCAGCTTTCCGAGGAATGATTTAACTCTAGATTCATTTAAAGGTGGAACCATTTCAAGGACAAGCCTGAATTTTGGTTGGGTCGACATCTATCCCTCGTGACGATATGATATAACCTAGGAGCTTCCCTCCCATTACACCAAAGACACATTTCTCTGGGTTTAGCGTGACTTCGTATTCTATTAAGACGCGAAAGAATGACATGGAGTACTTCCGAATGGTCACAACGCTTCTTGTCTTTAGCGAATAAGTCATCTACGTAAGATTCCATGATTTTATGAATTAGATCGTGAAATATGTATGTCATGGCCCGCTGGTACTTAGCACTGACATTCTTGAGACCGAATGGCATAACAACGTAGCAATAGGTTCCCCAAGGAGTTATAAATGTGGTTTTAGCTTGATCTTACTCAGATATTCTGATTTGATTATATCCCGAGAATCCATCCATGAGAGACAAAAGTTCAAAACCAGATATTGCATCAGCAATAACATCTATGGATGGTAATGGGAAGTCGTCATTAGGACATGCTTTGTTGATATCTCGAAAATCTATGCAGATGCGTATCTTTCCATTCTTCTTGAGAACGGGGAATGATGTTAGATACCCATTGGGAGTAGTCGACCGGCTTGATGAATCCTATCTGAAGGAGTTTTATTACCTCCTCCTTTACCATGAGAGCTACTTTGGGCTTCATGGGTCTTGATTTTTGTTTAATTGGCTTTGCATCTGATTTAGTGACGAGGTTGTGCGCCACAATGTGAGGTGCGACTCTTGTCATCTCCTTATAATTAAATGCAAATGCCTTCTGATGTTCTTTTGAGGATCTGAGTATATATTTCTACTTCTTCTGGGGGTTAACGAGGAACCTAGTTTCAATATTCTCGGTTCATCTTCTGTCCCGATGTTGACATCAATTATTTCTTCAATCAAAGAGGCATTACCCTCTTCAAACTCAGGTGGGTGCTGGAGGGTAAATCTAAATGATCCCCATTTTCTACTGTGTATATGCTAGGTTTCTATTTGTGAGGAGATGATCCATCACGGGATTTCCGAAGTAAGAAGACGAGTGTGGAATTAAGGATAAATCTAGCATATGATAGGAGAGATGTAGTGCTGCATAGGCGTTTAAGTAATCCAAAGTAGTCGCATCACTATTAATACAATCTAAGACGGTAGATTCACTTCTGCTTGAAAGGGGATTTTTCATTGTTTTTATCAATGGTTCATCACGAATGGACATCGTGAACTGGGGTATCTTATAACTCATTGCTTGGAGTAAAATGTGATGTTGAAGGTTGCTATTGAATCGGCGAGAAGATTTTTCTCTCGTGGGATTGCTTCAATGGATATGAAGTAAAACGCCTTGCTTAAATCTAATACGGCTTTTTCTGTAAACCTTCAAGTGTTCGGCTTTGGTTTCATATACCTCAGAAACCTGGGTTTGTCACTAATTGTGAGTCTCCTAAGACTCTGATGTTATCAATACCAATTATTTTGGCTAAGGTGAGGCCAAGGAGGAGGGATTTCGTACTTAACACCGTTGTTTGTGCATTCAAAGTTTAACTTAAAGGCAAATGAGAGGACTTTTCTCTTTGGGCGAAGTAAGAATTATACCTGCCCCCGCTCCATAACAGAATTTAGCTCCATCGAAATGGAGAGTCCAATACTTAGTCAGGAGTATAGATGTTGGGACATCTACTGCGTTTGCACACTCTACTTCTACCATGCAGAGGTCCTCTGCTGGAAGGGAGCCAACACCTAGGGGAATATCCTATGCCTACTGAATCAAAATGGTAAGAACATTGGTAAATCTTGTTCTATTTAACTCAACGATTTTTGCAGTAGTCCCCTAATGATACTATTTCTTTAGCTTTATCTTTGGGGGGTTGGGGTTCTTTTGGTTATGCTGATAGTTTCAAGATCCATCGTACGGTACCAAATTCTCTTCTGGTTTTGCGTCAATGGGTTTATTAAGTTGGTTTGTTGGAAGTTCAAATTCTGAGTGCACACCTGGTCTTTTCTTTAAATCAGCTAGGTGTAAATCAAAAGATTTTGGATCACCTTTGGCTACAAATACCTTTCCTAGATGCAAGAATCTTACTTCTTGAAATAATAGTAGAAGGGATTTCCTTCATTCGGTGTATCCATGGTCGGCCAGAGTATCATATTATAATTAGTTTCCTGATCTATAATATAAAACTCAGTCAGGATTGTTTTGGGTCCTAAAGTGACCAGGAAGTATTATAGTTCCTATTGAAGTGGCTTTAAGGCTATCATAGCCCTCTCAATGTATTTTCGAGTGGTGGAACAGTTTGTTTCCCCCTTAGTCCTAGTTTTTGGAGGTAAAGAGAAAGGGACTATGTTAACTACGGCCCCCATCGTCAACCATTGCCCGTTTTACATAGTTATTATAAACCCATACTTGTAAGTGTAAGGATGGATCACCTCGGCGTGCGATCTCAGCATCTATAGGCATTTTACTTATTTTGAATATGAATTTCGACATCCTTGTCTGACTGCCCCGGAGGGTGGATATCAAAATCTACGTGATTTTACTTGTGTTTCAGGAGGTGGAGTGATGTTAATTAGATGACCTAGACCTAATGCTTCTATAAAGAGTAGCTCTGTGAAGAGGAGAGTTCTTTAGTAAATACAAAAATGAAATGTGCGAGAAGGTCTTTGTTAGGTCACTAATTAAATCATAGGCACCTACGGGTTTTTCTACTATTTGTTGACTCTTATCTGGTTTCGGGTAGGTGACTTGGGCTTGGTTGAGAGAAATATTCTCGTGTTCTTGTTATAGCTTCGATAGGTAGTTCAGCGTCTAATTCTACCAAACTGACTATCTTGGGTCTCGGTTTACTTCCTAACTATGGCGCAACTGATGGATTTAGTGAAGTTGAGGCTTCATGATCATTGTTTCCTGTCATTTCACTTTTGTTTGTTCCAGTTGGATTCAGCCTATTGCTATCATGATTTGGGAGTGGATCGTTAAAGATATTGAGAGGATCATTCTGAGGGGAAACTTCCCCTACGAGCGTATTTGGTGGTGATGAGACGGGATCTGCCAAAAAAAAAAATGTGAAGAACTGTCTTTGTTCTTCTTACAAAACGTTGTATGGAATTTATTGTAGTCACGACACGTTCTAGTATCATGACCCTGAATTTTGTGGAAACCACAATAAGAATTGGGATTGTAATTCCTGTTTTGTTGGTTTGGTGTATATTGTGGCCTAAAATTATGATCAAACTGTTGCCTATTAGGATTAAAATTTTGCATTTTTTGTTTCTGGCTTTGGTTTTGATAACCAAATGAGTTTTGGCTTGGCCATTGTATAGGATTTCACCACTGTTGTTGTTGTTGTGGATGGTTAAAATCCATTGTATTGATTGTCGGGGTAAAGTTGTTGTTTCGTTGGTTATTTGTTTGTGATGGAGTATTGACAACATTTACCTTCTTGAGCTGGTCGGTTACTCCATCCGTTGTTACACACCCTGATTTTTGTTAAGGATTTTGGGTCCTTGTTTGACATTTGTGGTAGCGGGATAATTTGTAGTGTTCTAACAGGGAGGTGATTAACCTCCCGTTTGCTCCATATGTTTTACGACCACTATCAATCGTTACCTGATCTATTCGAAGGGCACTCTCAAGTACCTCATCGTAAGTTCTGTAATGGGAACTTCTAAACTTCTTCTTTCACCTCTTTGCTAAGAGAATGAAGGAATAAATCGCATAGTTCCATCTGATCCATGTTTGGAGCACTTGTTGAAGAATAAAGAAATGTACGCCACCTCTGGATGAAATGGGCGATAGATTCGTTGTGTTCTTGTTTGATGTGCAAGAATTCCCTGATTCTTGTTCTCAACAGTTTGTTCATGTCAAATGCCTTAATGAATTCTGATACGAGCTGTTTAAATGAATGGATGGAGGCCTCATGAATTCTATAATACTAGTCGAGAGCAATGCCTTCCAAGGTTTTGGGGAATATTTTAGCAACAACCCCATCCCAAGGGAGTAATTCACGTATGGCTGTAGCGTAAGCTTTAATATGCGCATTTGGATCTCCCTCGCCTTTGTACTTAGCTAAATCAGGAAGAGGTCTTGGAAGCATGACGCTTCATATAGTGAAGTCTAAGGGCTCTATTTCAAATATTCTGAATAAGTCCCTATCGCATAGTTTTCGACCATTAATGGTGGTTGCTGAGGGAGTGGTGGTGGGGATGGGTTTGTTGGTATAGCACAGCGTATGCATTGGTAGGGGCATAGGGAAGGTCCCTGCGTTTGAGCAAACAGGGGTCGGGAGAGGAGAACATATCTCTCTGTGGTGATTTGGGAGTACATGTTTAAGTACGGCGGGATATTGTCTAGTAATGGGTTGCTTGATACTAGACCAAGAGAAATAATGTTAGAGATGACAGGCCTTGTTGGCATTTGTTGTGGATACTGAGGCAGGCATGCCTAACGTGCCTACTCCTGTGAGGAGATCTACTTGGCCAAAGTGATATGGAGGATTGGAACTTCCCTGCTTGCATGAACTGAGGATTTTGACTTGCTTGAGCAAGTTCTAACCCTCTCACTTTTTCTACTAACATTGAAATGACTTCATTTGGTGAAGTCATGGTGCTTTGCCTGAGCGGGCATTTGTTGTATACCCTGGTGTTATATAGGCATGTGATATCTTGCTATAAATTAATCGTTATCTTGCCAAGTCTTCTGCCGAGAGTATTTCCTATATGCAATGGCATAGAGGTATTTTCTTGGAAAGAGATCTCGGGTTGTATTTGTAAACCTCCTATAGGCAGGTACATAGCCCTGAGAATGTTGTTCACCTCCTAGGATAATGTATTGATTTTTCATCATCTAAGACCAGGTATGGGTCAGATTGTCTACTAATTTTTGGTCTAAGTAGCATCTGAGGAGACAAACTAGATTCTCTGATAAACGTCATATTGTTTGACACCTGAAGGCTCTGTTTTTTGTGTTCGAGGGGGTTGATCTAACTCCCCCCATTTGGAAAGAAGAGTTATATCTGTTTCTTGGGGTTTGTGTTGACAACTGATTAGTTGAATAATTGTCGCTCCATACTGAGAGTGAGGGTGATGATTGTCCTATTCTGTTGGGCGTAGTATGCCTCAAGACCCAAGAGGGGTCTGCCAATACGCATCGAGTCCTGACATATTCAGAGGGTATATGAATACCCGCAGAATAATGGGAAGGAGCGAAGGTGATTTGTGAAAGGACACGTGATATTATAACTCTGTACGAGAAATTAGGAAGTTTACATCAGCTTCAATAATTTTTTTTGCTTCACGTCGGGTTCACCAATTTTTTACGCCGGAAAAGTGACAAGCGAGCGTGGGAATCTACAGGTAACTCTTCCGCGTACCCGACCTCCTGAGGTCGTGCCGAGATAGCCGGTGGGGGATGGAATATGCGTGGGATGCAGAAAAACTAGTTAGGTAATCTAATGTCTTTGACACGCACTAATGGAATTTGTGAATCTAAGGCAAAGAAAGCCCTTCTAACTTGGACTGGTGTAATAGATCGATCGGCAAGGATGAGTGCTCGAAGGCTCCAATCAATATCGAGCTTTGACATGATTCGATCTATGGGTTGTGGAATACGTGGGAAATGACTTGGGGATAATTTCGTGTATGTCTCCAGATAAGGTCATATGGTGGATGGTGGAATATAATTGACTCTACGGACGATTATCTGGCCTAGTCTAGAATTCTCTAGCTTCGTTAGCCGCTATATCTAGTAAGGAAAATTATTCGATGATGATGGGTGGAAGTGGAGTGGATCTGAATACCAAGGTGTGTAGGCTAGCATCTATATCTGATTGACTTGTGGATTCATTGGGCTGTGGGATCTGTGGATCACAACCGTAGACTCTTGGTTGTTGCGGTCCTGCTATGGTCATGAAATCAAGTCCTAATCCCTAGTATCCAGTAATCACAACCAAAGGTTTGTTCTCTTTCGAACCCTTCTACAGTCATGTGAATGTTTGCCTAGGGCAATCTGTAATTCGGTTGATTTGACCAAAACGTGTGTGCTTGGTTGTCTTCTATGTTTAACCCTCTCAACTGAGAACTGATCAGTTGTAAATCTGTTGTTGTTTGGAATACTTTTATTCTGATATTTTGGTCTATGTCAACTATTGCTGTGACGAGGTTTGGTTGAGGCACGATTGGCTCAAATATGTATTCCCTGGGCTCCCGAGGTCCCGTGATTGTCATACAAAATAAAATTTAAATCTAACTGTAACAAAGCAAATTATAACTACGTGGAATAAATCTAAAACATATATAACCTCTATTTTTTCTGAGAAACCTTTTAATAGTTTAAGGAAAGTAGCTATTTTAAACGTATCTAGAAATAACAACTAAATAACAATTTAAAACAAACAAGATAACCGAGTGTAGTTATTTTCCTGTGCGATTTGTAGATTTATTCTAAACAAATGAAATAGCTCATCTATCTGCAAGATTCTCGATCCTACCTCAGAAGTGAGGAGTGAATCATAGTTTCTCAGAAACTATCAATCCTCACAGCTTCCCTGGCAATATCAAGAATAGAATTTACTAAAATGAAGCAGTTAACTATTTTATTTGATATGATTCTAACTAGAACTTTGAAATCTAGAACCTGGATTCCGCAGAACAGTGGCGAATCCGATGGTGTGTGTGATCTTGTCCCCTCAGTGTGATCTCCTCATTCTTTCGTGTTCACGTGGATCCAGAAAAGCGTGTAATGCTAGCATCGACAGAAATAGATATTGGGACAAGGATAGCTCAGAATGCAGACTGAAAATGCGAGTAGCAGAGGGATACCGCAAGAGTACAAAGCTTGTCTTATGCAATTCCTAGTGGGATTTTGTTGCGAGTCATGCAACATAAAGCGACCAGAACCTGAAACTATCCTATTTGAAGAGAAAAACCTGCAACTTTAATGGCTTCCTAAGCTATTCTACTCCAATGGAATGGATAAAACAACAACACTGTTTGCACAAGCTGGATATGTGGCTTACCAGCAGCTGGACAATGCTAAATAAGCATGCAAAGAATTAAAACTATGGCTCTAGACAGAACAAAAGACTGAACTATGAAAAATGAGAGGATGAGAGCAAAATATCAGACCCTTTATTTATGCACAAGCCATTTATTTAAAGCTTTCATTCACCCAAAGATCAAAACCAAACTGAACTCTAAAAACCATAAACAATGGCCAAACACTATTCCAGGGGACCAAAAACATAAATGTAAGCCCAAGTCGGCAAGGAAAGCTGGTGAAACGTTGATATTTTACGTGATTCGCGTCAAAGAACTTTCTGGAAAACGCGTGCAGGACTGCCGCTCTGAGCAGGGCGGCGGTTACAGGACCGCCGCCCTGATCAGGGTGGCAGTCACGAGACCGCCGCCCAGGCAGGGCGGCAGTTTCGTAACTGAAGGGAAAAAGGCCAAGAAAAGAGGGAAAAAGGGGGAAACAAAGGACGCGGGGGCTAAGCGGGGCATGCGGGATGTTAACGCATACTCCGAGGGCTTTTTCGGATCCCGAACACCTTGCGAGGAGACCTGTATCATCATTGGGGAACTTGTTACACTGTTCTGGCTGTACAGTACCTTACAATTTTGGGTACGTACAGGAACTTCTTAGTGGTAACCGATGCTTCAGGGGAAGGTTTGGGTGGAGTACTACTATAAGATGGGCATGTGGTAGCTTTCGAAAGAAGGAAGTTGAGGGTGCATGAAGTAAACTACGCACCACATGATCTTGAGCTTGCTGCAATTTTTCATGCGCTGCATGTATGGAGGAATTATTTGCTAGGAAAACCTTTTGAACTCAAAACAGATCATCTTGAGCTCAAGTACATTTTTACACAGGTGAATCTAAATGCAAGGCAGTGAATATGGCTAGAGTTCCTAGCAAATTATGACTTTGATATAAACTACATTAAGGGAAAAGAGAATAGGGTGGTTGATGCCTTAAGTCACAGAAAGAAGATTGTTGCTATAATTACATTAAGAACCCAGTTCAAAGATGAAGTTAAAAATGAGTTAACCAATGACCCCTACTACAATCATGTTAAAACAGCTCTAGAAAAAGATCCAAGGGACAAAAGGTATGATGTTTCAAGGTGGAAACAGATGGAATTCTGAGTTATAACAGTAGAATATATGTACCAGAAGGTGAAGAACTCAGAAATAAAGTCATGAGAGAATTTCATGATGCTCCCTATTTGAGACATCCAGGGGTAAAAAATATGATGGCAGACATCAAAAAGCAATACTTATGGAAAAAGATGAAAAATGATGTGATTCTTTATGTCTCACAATGCCTGGAGTGTCAGCAAGTAAAGGATGAACATTTACATCCATCAGGACTATTATATCCTCACAACGTGCCAGAATATAAGTGGGAAGTTATAAGTATGGATTTTATCCAAGGTATACCTATGTCCCAAAATAAACATGATGTTATAGTTGTAGTTGTAGACAAGTTAACTAAAGTGGCACATATTATAGCAGGTAATTTAACGGATAATTCACCCATACTGGCAAAAAGGTTTGTACAAGAAGTTTTATGATTACATGGAGTTCCAAACGTAATAATTTTAGAAAGGGACTCAAGGATAACTTCCATATTTTTACAGAATTTGTACGCCACCTTAGGGACAAAACTAAACATAATTTCTACCTACCATCCGAAAACTGATGGTCAAACCGAAAGAGTAAATCAAGTATTAGAAGATTTACTAAGAATGTATTGCATGGATCAGCAATACAAATGGGAAGAGTATTTTCCCTTGGTTGAATTTTCCTATGATAACACTTACCATTCTTCCATTCAGATGGCTCCTTTTGAGGCCTTATATGGTCGTAGGTGTACAACACTTATAAGTTGGGATAATCCTGAAGATATGGTACTAACTGGACCATAAATGCTTTCGGAAATGGAAAAATAGGTTAAATTAATCCAAGAAAGAGTGAAAGAAGAAGCAAATAGGTAGAAAACTTATTCATATTTAAAAATAATTGACATAAAGTTCAACGTAGGAGATAAATTTTGTCTTAGGGTCAAACCTAAAAAGAGTTCCATTTTGTTTGGCATGTCAGCCAAACTATCTCCTAGGTTTGTAGGACCATTTGAAGTCCTAGAGGTCATTGGACTAGTAGCCTATAAGCTAGCACTGCCTCCCACTCTATCTAGGCTACACAGTGTATTTCATGTATCCTTTCTTAAGAAATATGTACCTGATTTAACACATGTTCTTAATTGGGATTCATTGCATGTTCTAGATCCAAGGGTAATCGTGATTGATCCTATAAGGATACTAGAAACCTAGAAGTTGCACTTGAGAAATCGTGAGGTTTCAGAATGTATGGTCCAGTGGGACAAATATTCTGAAGAAAGTGCCACTTGAGAGAATTTGGAAGATATCCAGACTACTTTTCCGCATATGTTTGACTGATTTTTATGAACATGTTTTGTTAAAGTACTAAATTCAGTATATCTGTAAAAGTGGTAGATAAGAAAATTCTATACATAAGCCTACAACTGAATATTGGGACTAAGATACTTTTTGATTAATAGTTATTGTTGAAGATTTTGTTAATGAACCCAGAAAATCTGTCGTTTTGGTAGTAATTTATTATGTCTACAGATTATATATGACTGATTTTCTATATGTACAAGGGTTGTTGTGACCTTTATGATTCAACTGAAATAATATTGCTACAAACTCTGAGATGCTTTGAAATATATTTATGCAGCAAATGAATAGTAGGTTAGTTTATTTATTTATCCTAAAATCATCGATACGATGATTATTCTAATGGGTGGAGTATGTAACATCCCAAAATTTCTTGTAAGTTAAATTAAATATGGTTAGGTTTAAACAGGATTAGATAAGATCCTCATTGGATGTAAAATTCATTTGGTTCGTCGTATCATGACCCACAGCTTCTGCTATGGGGCATGACATTACAGAACGAATAACCCCACACCCACCTTGATGATCATTCCTAAAACATGATTAGGCCTTAATCATAGGTAAAACGGTTCGTAAATGATAGTGAATCTTTCAGTTATTTGTATTCTGGTTACTTTATTTTAATCAGTTTGGTCGTGTTTTGTTTTGTTCGACTTTTGCATGACCACGATAATAATTGTCTCTGTTTAATTTGACAATGCTATATCAAGCCAACTTTATGAGAATATTCCAATTATTATTTACAGAATTTGTGATTTTCATATTGGAATGTTTTATATAAACCTGGAAATTCAACTAATTTTTATGGTAATATATTGTTGGAAATATATGGACTTGTACTATGAAGGTTAATTTTAACTTAACCCTTAAGTTGGGTAACAACTAAAGTAAAAAAATGTATGAAATATTAATTAGTGTGTGTGTGTGTGAGTGTGTGTCTATATATATATATAAAGGATTTGGCATGTAATCCAAAAGTTTTATTTAGTTATTGAAATTTATGGGATTCATAAAGTGAAACACCTTCACATGGCACAAGTGTGCGGCCTGCACTAGAACATGTACCAGCATTGGGAAGCCTGAAATTCTTCAATATGCTGCCAAACTATAGTTCTTTCATTATAGTTTTCTGTTATTTTTCCTTCATCTATTTTCATTCTCCCCTTCTGGAATACCTGCGTGAGTTTTGGAGGAAATAAGGATTCAACTTGTTGGAGTGGGAAGAGTAGAAGGTTGCTGATTCTAGGTTTACTTCAAGCATGAATATCTTCTCCTTTCTCTGCTGCATTATTTGTAAAAAAAAAGAGGAAATACACATTCTGTTTTTAATGGCAATCAAGGAAATTGTGGACAGATTTTGATTTAATTGTTTGAAGATGAAGTATGAAAAGGAAATTGATGGATTATGTATTCTTTTTAGTTTTCTTTGTGTGTTTTTAACCTAATCTAGAAAAATCCGTAGATGGGGTTTTAGGTTTTTATCAATAAAAATAAAGTAAAAGAAATGTTAAAAATTCCTTCTCTCCATTATAATAAATCATACCCAAAAGGAAAAGAGTTGGGTTTTTCCTGTATGAAGAAGGAAAATGTTTTGTGAATTTGTGTATTTAAAATTGATTTGTGCTTGTGGGTTTTCATTTTGTTAAACTAAAATTTTGTTGTTTGTTTTCTGTAAACAAATCGATTTGGGTATGCAACCAATTGGGGTTTTGTATTTTTCTTCTTGGTTATTATATGCAGGTATGATTTTTAATTTATTGATATCTTTTGAATGATAATTTGTGGGTGTCAAAGCTCTTGCATGGGGCTGCATTTTCCAAAAAAAATATTATCATGGACCACTAAATCGGTTCGTGTATAAATGAGGGTGTCTTGTTATGCGTGAATAATTACAAAAAATGGCATTTAGCCTGTAACTTCCAGCCTGGCAATATGACTTGGATTCTTGTAAGACTGTGAAAAATAAATTGTTTGTCTTAGCAAGGGCATGAAAGTCATGACAGCTTGACCAAGATGCACCAAGGAGTAATTGGAGGCATGATTGGGTTTAAAATAATGATATCTTATGAAAGAAATTATTAGCTGTATTTTTACTAAAAAGAGTATGTTTAAATGATGTAACCATGGTGCTGCTATAATGTTGGTTGGGATGTTTTTTTACTAGATAGAACATGTTAAAGTAATGTAAATATGGTGATATTTTTGCTAATTTGTAGAGCTTATCATTGACTGAAAAAAAATACTCTTCTTAATCATATTGTTTTTATGAACTTATGTAGAAATTTTAAATGTCAAATGATTATTAATTGACGCAGGAATACAGATGTATTGACCTTTGTGATTAGAGGGATATGTGATCATTGAAATAGAAATTGGTTGTTCTATTTGTGTGCATCCATAGCTGTATATTTTTAGAAACCAAGTAGTAATACATTTTCAGTTGTATTACCATGTGCTTGTTGATAAAACATCATGTATATCCTTTCATATTTTATTAATTAATTGCATCAGAAAATGGAGTTAATATTCATACTAGTTCATTTTGAACTAACATCATACCACTACTCTAGTCTTGTAGGACCATTAGTCGTTACATTCGGATGTGCGGAAACTCATGTCTTGTGAAGTTTTATCATAGCATGGATCTAAATGAGATACTTGGATTTCAATTGGTTAAAGGATGATATCCTTGAATTTTTGGTTGAATTATTGGGATCCTGGACCCATTGTAAATATTCAAACCTCACTATGTGAGAATTATTATACCAGTTATATATATTTCCCCTTAACGACATATGTAATATATGATTTTAATAAAGAGATGATTACTTTGTGTGTAATAATATCTCAATATGAGTAAATGATGAACACTTGAGTTGTGAAATCTTACTTTTCACAAATTGTTGAATAGATTTATTTGATAGTTATCAATGTATGAAGCCGATAATTGGGCAATTACTGTAACAATAAATTGTCTTTAATTTTTTTAAATTAAATAAGCTATTTAGTGGCATAGCTAATCAAAGGAATAGCTAAATATACATGTTTTATTATATATTTAATTTTTCCTTTCGGTAAACTTGGTATTAATATGATAAGATTATAAATCCTTTTGTATAGAGAATGGAAGAGTATCATTGTAAAAGTTAATTTAAGGTTAAAGAATCAAACATCAAGAAAAAGAGACTAAATGGGATGGTAAATAGATGAAAAAGATCCATTAGGCATATTAAGGGATCTAAGTGCATGCATAACGCTGATATAGTTACATTTCAGCATAATGAATGTACGTATCTCATAAAGATCCTAGTTGGCCTTTGGCATCTATCTCAATATAAACTCTTGCAAGATAGGTTTAATTGGAAATAAAATAAAAACAACTATAAAGATCTAGATAACTTTGAAAGGGATAGTTATGAGGTTGCGGAAGACTTAAAACTCATAAGACTAGTGTGTTGTCTTGAGTTTAGCCATAACCTGCATGGCAGATAAATTTGGCCAAAGTAATGCATTGATGGTTGTGCATTGTCTGATCACCTAGTCCTCTAATTAAATTAAAAAAATTGTCTGTAACCTGATCATGGGAAGTTGAACTACTGAACATGAGGTAGACAATTGTCAGATATCGGAATACAAAGTCAGGAAACTAGCTTTGTGGTAGACCCAATGACTTTCACATAGTTCCCATGACCTTTAAAAGGTTGATCTGAAATGCTAGTAAGCATTTTCACTCGAAGTAGTGACGAAGGGAGATCATGGAGATTTGATACACCCTTCTCAACCACACATGGCTTACATGGATGTTATCGGATAGATCAAAAGAGTAAAAATTGATTAATGAATTTGATTAAATAAATCTATACGATTGTAGCTGTGTAATTTTTTATCATGTTTGTGTTAAAAAAAAATCCTTATTTTTCAGATCCTGTAATTTTGAGTGTTACAAGTAGGACACCCAAATCCTCTGGTTGATTAGTTGTATACAAGCGTTCAAGTCAGGAACTGATCACTCCCTACCCCATCTCATCATAATCATACAACATTCAAATTCATCTAACAATACACTCATTACTCTCATTTAGTGCACTTCATCATACTAGTGTGATTTTTTGTTACGTTGCATGGATCAACCTGCTAATCCATGGTTCAACACATTTTATTGTTCTTTTGGCATTCTTCTTCAACCACATCTGCATGTTCTACTACAGCATGGGATTCTTTGGATTTGTCTCAGCTATTCATCTCTATCTACTTTATGTTACTGATCCTTCACTCACCAACATAAAGTGGGGGAAAATGTAGTCACAAAATCACATACTTACTATTCCATTTATACCTCCAAATATATTATTTTATATATGGATCTTGCGTAAGAAAAGTATTCACAAATGAATCATCCCCTATTCATGTCGTCAGTTAGTTAGTTGTCATCATCATTTATATTACACATTCGTCGATTGTTTACATAGTTATGGTCATCTCTCAAGGATCGTCAAGTTTCGTTATTTAGTCCTTTATCGTCTCTAGTCATTGACTAGGGTGCCTAGGGTAGTACTAGGGCGCCCTCTCATTTGAGGTAGGTATTTTTTATTTTCCCTCTCATTCCCCTAGGTGCTAGTCAGCATGTCGGGTCATTAGTGTCAAAATTTGAACAATATATCACTATATAAACATAACATACTCAATATCTTATGGGTGGACTATCTACTATCAAAAGCTAGCTATGTACTAATGCAAAGGACTGTATTTGGGCACCATTTATATCTATATCACACAAGAATGTGGGAAAGCATTGTATTCATTCCATTCCATCCACGATTTTCATTCTACATCTAGTTATTGCCCCCTACTTTTGTGTCATTGATGTTAAGCCACCCTAGGCACACAATTGCACACATAAGCACATAGAACGACATTGGTTTTGGAATGTAGTGCAACACTTAGTTGTAAGTCCACTATTATGGGAGGTAAGATCAATTTGACCCCTTCATTTACATCTTTCTTTTTTAGGGATTTGATGTTTTGTATGGGGTTTTGTGGGTAAGTTTTTGTCACATATTCATAGCGATATAAGTGAAGGTATGTGACAAGGATAAAGATATTGTGATGATCTAGCGCAAGTGTCAGATTAAGATCCTGAGCTTTTCTACAGAGTAGAGTTCCCGGGCTATAGACTACATCGCTCATAGGCACCCTAGTCCTCTCTCAGGCGCCCCAATCTAGTTGGATCTTCAGTTTCTGAAATTTCCTAGGAAGCACCTTCACACTTTGCCCTATCTACACATCATCATGTTCAATTCCAGCATGCAATGAGGTAATTCATTTTCAGGTTAGTACCCTATCACTCCTATTTACATTATTTCATCCCATTTAAATATCAAATCAAATATTTAGAATCTGTATTTTAGCTTATATTTTTTATATAATTTTTATAACTACTTAGATTAACTTAGAATATATCTATTAATTTCATATTTTAGTTAATCAAAACGGACCTATGGCACACATAGGTTAAATGCTCTGAATAGTTCATTATTTTTTCCATATATTTCACATAATAAATTTTATTTTGGTCTCCTTTGGAAAATTGGGAATATTTTATGATGAGGATAATAATTAATGATAAACACTTACAAAAGTCTTATTTTCTGAGCTCTTTTTTAGAATTTTTTCGTATGGTGCCCCTATGAGGAACACCAAGAATGATTTATTATTCTATTCCTTCCGCAAAAGCATGTCAAATCCACCTTATTTTATGTCACAAAATTTGGAATTGTTTTTTGGAGATTAATTTCACACACAAACTCTAATTTAGTTTACGGATAGACTAGTTAGGCAATCTAATATCTTCGACACGCACTAATGGAATCTGCGAATCTAAGGAAAAGAAGGCCCTTCTAACCTGGACCGGTGTGATAGATCGATCAGCCAGGATGACTACTCGAAGGCTCCAATCAATATCGAGCTCTGGCGTGATTCGATCTATGGGTTGTGGGATGCATGGAAAATGACCCGAGATGGTTTCGTGTATTTCTCCTGATAGGGTCATATGGTGAATATAGTCAACTCTATGGATGATTCTCTGGCCTAGTCCAAAATTCTCTAGCTTCGTTAGCTGTTGTGTCTAGTAGGGATAACTGTTGAATGATGATAGGTGGAATCGGAGTAGACTGAAATACTAATGTGCGTAGGCCAGTGTCTATGTCTAATTCTCTTATGGATTCGTTAGGCTGTGGGATTTTTGGATCACAACCGTAGACTCTTGGTTGTTGCGGTCCTGTTATGGTCATACGCGAGATCAAGTCCTAATCCCTAGTATCCAGTAATCGTATGCTTTCTCAGCCTCTACGTTTAGAATCAGCAATTGTGCGATTTTCTCATAATACCTCACAGGTGTTCTAGCAACTTGAATTCTTAAGATGGTATCTATATCTACGAGGGTGTCTCTAGCGTCTGGCTGTGTGTTCTTGTCCCCTCAGTATGATCTCTTCGTTCTTTGTGCTCACGTGAATCCAGAAAAGCGTGTAATGCTTGCATCAACAGGAATAGATATTTGGATCAATGGACAGCCTTCAGAATGCAGACAGAATAGAATGCGGATAGGAGAGGGATAGCACAAGAGTACAGAGCTTAGCCTATGCAATTCCTAGCGGGGTCTACTGCGAATCATGCAACAAAAGCGTCCGGAACCTGAAACTAGTCTGTATGAAGAGCAAAACCTGCAACTTTAATGGCTTCCTAAACTATTCTACTCCAAAACAATAATACTGTTTGCACAAGTTGGATCTGTGGCTTACCAACAGCTGAGTAATGCAACCAAGCATGTAAAGGATTTAATCTATCAAACTTAAGCAAACTAGAAGACTGAACTACTAAAAATGGTGAGTTTGAAACAAGAAAATGAGGGGCCATTTGCATGTGCACAAACCATGCATTTATAGGAATTCAAACACCCAAAGATCAAAGCCAAACTGAACTCCTAAACAATAAACAAAGGAAAAACACTATTCCAGGGGACCAAAAACATAAATGCATGCTCAAGTCGGCAAGAAAAGCTCGTGAAGCGTTGAACTTTGCGTACGTTCCGTCAAAAGAACGTTCTGGAAAACGCGTAAAGGACCGCCGCCCTGCTCAGGGAGGCGGTTACAGGACCGCCGCCCTGTTCAGGGCGGCGGTTTCGTCACTGAAGACCAAAAAGCCAAGAAAAGAGGGAAAAAAAGGAGAAAACAAAGCACGCGGGGGCTAAGCGGGGCATGCGGGATGTTAACGCATATCCGTAAAGCTTCTCTGGATCCCGAACACCTTGCGAAGAGACCTGTATAATCATTGGGGCATTTATTACACCGTTTTGCAGTACAGTACCTTACAATTTTGGGTACGTACATATTGCGCCCTCGGAGAAGCGTTTTAGCCATGAAGAGGCGTAAAACGGTGGGTCTGAGTATGGTCGTCCCGAAATGGGAAGCTAGAAGTTATACCTTATACGTCCGTGTGTCGAAATGACGCCATCCAAAATTCTCGCTACCTGCAAAATGAAAGGAGAACTCAAGTGCAGATAGATACAATAACTTGGAAAATAAATGCTATAATAATAGGGGAAGAGGACGTACCATTAGTGCGAGGATAGAAACTTACCTCCGTTGGCGCTCCGAACCTGTGAAAAGGGGATTTAAAACGAATTAGAGCGCTATATATATAAAAGTGGGCCCATTTTCCTATTCATTTGCGCGAGTCGATTTGATAGATTTTGAGCTCTGGGGCCCACGGTAACGGTTTCTCACGCGAGTAGAGTCAAAACCTCCACAGCGAGATAGTGATCATGCCTCCACGTGTGGAACGCCACCCCGCGAGATCACAGGTTGGTTTTTCTTCAATTTTGTGCTTTTCCCTCTTCAATTTTGAAATGCTAAATTTGTTGTAATGGGGGGGTCATTTTTGAAAATGTTAGGTTTAAAAGGTCCATCTAGGGGGGGCGCCTACTGGGTAGGCTTTGTTTTTAGCTAAAATGGTCGTTTTTGCCAATTTTTTGACTTTTTGGGGTTAAAAACCCACGCGGGTTTTCGGACCGCGACCGCCGCCCTGGCCAGGGCGGCGGTTACATGACCACCGCCCTGTCCAGGGCGGCAGTCACGAGACCGCCGCCTTCAAGGTGGCGGTTACAAAACCGCCCCCCTGCCTAGGGCGGCGGTTTTGCACAGAATGCAAAAGGACCTTACTTGAAAACTTTCACTTGTATTTTTAGCATTTGTGTATGTTTTTATGACTCTCTTGATATCGTTTAGATACTAACTTACTCTGTTTTGTGTGTTTTTGGGTGTATGCAGGCGAAGGAGGAGTATATTAGATGGAGCCGGGAGAGAGAGTGTGAATGGCTGCCCAGGGTATTGGATGCCCTCTCAGCAGATGAGGAGGACACATTGCAGAGGGCCGGCATATTGCGGATATCACGTGTGCCTCATGTTGCTCCGTCCAGTCACATACTCTGTGACTTATTCTCATACTGGGATGCAGATCGGAACACTTTCCGATTGCCAGGGGTCCGTGGTGAGTGGACCATTACATTAGAGGACGTCTACCACATTCTGGGGGTCCCGATCATCGGGAGGCGACTTACATTAGAGACAGCAGGCTCACGGGCACAGATTGCACAGTGGGTGACATATATGGGAGATGCAGTCATCTCCACAGGGTCGAAGAAGGGGGTGAGAGTCAGATCCATCCCTTCTTTGCCCATCCCCATATTTCGACAGGCCATCATGGTGATCCTTGCCTCGAGACTGATCGGGGACAAGGGAGAGGACACTTTGTTATACTGTTGGGCCCCCATCATTGCACAGATAGAGGGGCATGGCCGGATATACGCCTGGGGGGCAGACATTTTGGGGATCACCTATCACGACTTATATAGGGTGGTCCGTTTACAGGGACAGTCGTTGAGCCACCCAACTCTAGTCATGAGTTGGGTGTATGAGCATTTTATTCCTTATGGCAGAGGCGTGGAGGTGGCAGATCCTGGGGCTGTGAGGGCGGCCAGATGGTCAGATATGTCGGTGCTTAGAACACCTCACCAGCCAGTAGCCTCCCTCACTACAGTAGACATGGAGGCCACACCGTACCAGCTTATGGCCGGCGTATGGGGAGAGGAGGCCATGACATTGGTCTCCTGTTCCATCACAGGGCAGCTTATTGACCGTGTGGGACGGGTGGAGGTACATCCTTTCAGCAGGGTTCCTTAGCAGTTCGGCCTCCCATATGTGGGCATGCTTCCTCCAGTAGCACCAGTTTACAGATCAGTTCGGGAGGCTAGAGGGGGGCCTAGAGGCCGTGGTTGGACAGTGGTTATCCCTGGCATTCCTATTGCAGCCAGGGGGATAGTTCGGGCCAGAGGGAGAGCTGGTGCGCCTCGGGCACCTTTACTTCAGATTACCGCGGGTCCTGCTCATAGTAGCGATGACCCTATAGATATTGACTCCGATTCTGAGGAGTCCACAGAGGGAGGGTCGGAGGAGCAGACGGACGAGAGTGATCCTGAGTGGCATGACACTCAGGATATCATGTAGGCGGAGAGGGCGGAGCAGAGCGCAGAGAGAGAGACTCTGGTTTCCGAGGAGCCACTCTCCCGGGGCCATGGTGGAGATGATGAGTCCATTGTGGGGCGTCATGTTGCCCCAACTACAGGAGCAGCTCCTCAGTCGGCGGCGGCATCTGCAGCGGGTGCTGGCCCTAGTGACCCATCTTGGAGGCCCGGTGATCCGAGTAAGTTATCCTCTCTCCCTTTCAGTGTTAGTTTGATTTAGGACTTGTTTTAACTGCTATCTCTCGTTATATTTGTATCTTGTATATTTTAGCCTTTTGCCTAGTTTCTAATTCGTCTTTCTTCTTTATTTTGCAGAGACTGTCGACGAGTGGCGGGATCTAATCGGTAGGGTATGCACTGATTCTCTGATGATCCCTATGGATAAGACTCGTGTGGAGCTATCCGTAGATGCCGGGGAGCCCTCAGCAGCCGGCAGGCATACCGACGTCTTTGCTCCTGTTTGGCATGTCGCCAAGATGGTGTTGAATCTCCGTACATAGTTGGCAGGCTATAGGACATCTGAGCGCCTTATGAGGAGCCATTCTCATGGTGAGACCACGACTGCCCCTCGAGACCCTGAGCCTTCCGTCCATTCAGAGCGCCAGCGTAGCTGTAGTCCTAGGCGAGGGCGCGCACCTTCGGCGGGGTCGCGCAGGGGTTGAGAGGCCACTTGGCTCTCTGTATTTTTGTATTATAGATTCTTTTGTGTATCACGGGCTTTTTGAGCGTTTTGACCATGCCTAGTGCATGATGGCATTGTATACAAACATTGATTATTTATATATATGCGTCAATTTTTGGGTCAAAAGCTTGTCACTCATGCACGTCCTTTCTATTCCCAACTGCTTTGTGCATACTACGATGTATGTTTTATATGCTCTCTAGAATGTATGCAATGGAAAACAGATGATGCAAATGTTTGCTTTCCTTTTGTGTTTCATGATGCTGATATATGATATTGTAGATACACTGTGATCTTGAATCTTAACTTTTATTAGCAATTTGGATAACTTGTATTTGTTTTGGCACAGTGATGAAAACAACCAGTATGATGAACAGATAAACTTGCCCCACTCCTAACTCCACGCAACTAGTAAGATGCGAGGGCTCATCACCAAGAGCCAAGAAGGGTGGAAGTTATGAAATGTGATGAAATGATAGTGATGAAAGACAGACAAAGCTTTGACAGAACCAAATTGAAATCCACAAGCCGACTCGACCTGAATGACTTCATAGTTTTGGGTGCAACTTGCTTTGTGGTTTATCCAGACTTAGACCCGTAGATGGCCACATAGTAAACAAAATCTGGTTTTTAGGATTTTTAACTCTCTTGGAATTTTGAACATCTGATTCATTTGTTTTTGACTCAAAGTTCGAATAGTTTTTTTATGACCTTTTAACGTTTGCATTGTCTAGAGGACCCCCTACACTTTGCCCCATGCTACTAGTAATAAGCGTGGGTTTATCACCGTGGGCAAAGCATAGGCGAGTAAGGGCATTTCCGTCCTTTCCCAACCCTACGTCACTAGTAAGAGACGCAAGCTCATCACCGAAGGTTGGTGGGGAAAGGAAATGTGTAAAAATAAAATTTTCTGTTTAATCACTTCTTGACTTGTTTGTTTGAGTAAGATGTCAGTATATTCTTATTTCCAAAGAGATGTGCATATGGGATAGATGTGACACCATGAAGCTTCTAGAACAGACCATAGGCAAGACACCCACCCTAAGAAGAAACCAAAGCGAGAACAAACTTGCAGATCTTGGTATGGTTACCATTAAGACTTTGTCATGTCTGATTTTATTAGATAAAAGATTCTGAATTGATTGATGATATCGAAGATGGAGAGGTATGATTAAAGAACTTCATGCCAGAAACATCACGAGTTTGAAATAAATTGCTTTGAGAATAGATTCCTTGATCACAATTTGTGTAAGAACAAGTGGACAAAATGATCCTAATCTATATGAAAATGCAATGTAGATAGTTATATAAGTAGCGTTAGCTGCTTACGCGTAGAAACGTTTGAGGTGGAGAGAATTGACTGTTTCGCCAAACTCCTCACCTTCTAGCGTGCATAAGAGGTATCACCATTTCCGTAGTCCTTTGTGACTCGGTATGGGCCCAACCATTTGGGCCAGAATTTCCTTCCTTCGCCGGTCTTCTTGTCGATCCGGCTGTCTAACCTCAGAACTAGGTCACCTTCGTATATGTCACGTTCATAGACTTTCTTGTTATACTGTCGGCACATTCGGTCGGCATAGACTCTATGTCATTGTTCAGCATCTAACCTAGCTTCATCTAGGCTTTCTAATTGAGAAAGACGTGCTTCTCTGTAAGTGTCCTCATCCAGAATCCCTTGTAGTGAAATGCGGAGACTGGGGATTTCAACTTCAAGTGGGAGAACTACTTCTGACCCAAATACCAGCGAGAAAGGAGTTGCTCCTGTTGGAGTTCTTATTGAGGTTCGATGGGCCCACAAGGCCAGATATAACTTTAAATGCCAATCCCGTTTGTTTTCTTTTAACGTTTTAAGGAGAATGGCTTTCAGTTTTTTGTTCGTTGCTTCAGCCTGCCCATTGGCTTGGGGATAGTACAAGGAAGCCGTATGATGGCTGATTTTAAATTTGTTGCATAGCTCACGAACTTCTTCATTCTTGAAAGAAGTTCCATTATCTGAGATAATGATTTGCTGGATACCGTACCTGCAAATGATTTGGTGCAAAATGAACTTAGCGATTACAGAACCAGGTACAGTTGTAAGAGGCATGGCCTCTACCCATTTAGTGAAATATTCAGTGGCCGTGATTATAAAATTGTGGCCATCTGTGGATGAGGGAGAGAACTTCCCTATCAAGTCTAGGCCCCATGTAGAAAAGGGCCACGGAGTAGCGATCGGTTGCAAAGCTTGTGTCGGCATGTGGATCTCATGAGAGAACTCCTGACATTTATGACACCTGCGTACAAACTCTATTGCGTCATGTTCTAGAGTGGGCCAGAAATAGCCCATTCGATGTATTTTTTGAGTGGTGGCGTGGCCGCCGAAGTGGCCTCCACATATACCGCTGTGGGATTCATGGAGAATCTTCTTGGACTCTTCTGTGTCAACACACCTTAAGAGCATTCCATTGAATGCTTTCCGATAGAGCACCTACTCTATAATGACGTATTTAGCTACAATAATGCGTAACCGCCTTCTTTGTTGAGGTGTAGCTCCATCTGGGTACCTATGGTCCATGATATAACTAATGATATCAGCGTACCAAGGGCACTCAGATATAGCAGGTCAGGTTTCGACGTAGTACATGCATTCATCTGGAAATTCTAAGTCTACTAAGTCACCTCCGTCTAACGGGTTATCAGCTAACCAATCTGCGATGATTTGCCCTTTAACTGACTTTTGGTTTACAAAAGTTAATTCGAACTCTCCCATTAAGGTTATAAAGTGTCCCGCCTTTTTAGACAGGGACCCTTGTGTGAGGAAGGTTCGTAAGTGGTCAGTTTTTACCATGACCCTTGTCTCTTGATTTAGCATGTAGTGTCTTAGGCGTTTGGTTGCGAAAACTATGGCAAGGCATTCTCGTTCTGCTTGTGTATAGCGCGTTTCGTAGTCGAGCAATGTTTGGCTAATGAAATAAATTGCGTGTTCTCTTTTGTCATCATCTTCTTGGGCTAGCATGCAAGCTAACGAGACATCGGTAGCCCGTGAGTACAAAATTAAAGGGCGATCTAGTTTAGGTGGCATTAGCGTAGGTGGTGACAACAGAAAGTGCTTAACCGCATCAAAAGATTCATTGCAATCTTCAGTCCAATCAATGCTATAGTCTTTCTTGAGCAATTTGTTGATTGGATGAATAGCGAAGCTCAGGTCTGGGATGAATCTTCGGATTGCACCCAACTTTCCGAGAAATGATCTGATTCCGGATTCACTAGAAGGTGGGACCATTTCGAGGACAGCGTGAATTTTGGTTGGATCAACATCGATTCCTCGTGACGATATGATGTAACCTAGGAGCTTTCCTCCTGTTACACCAAAGACGCATTTCTCTGGGTTTAGGGTAACCCCGTATTTTATTAGGCGTGAAAGAATGATGCGGAGTACTTCAGGGTGGTCACAGCGCTTTTTGGCCTTAGCCAATAAGTCATCCACGTAAGATTCCACGATTTTATGAATTAGATCGTGAAATATGTATGTCATGGCCCGCTGGTACGTAGCACCAGTGTTCTTAAGACCGAATGGCATAATAGCGTAGCAATAGGTTCCCCAAGGAGTTATAAACGTGGTTTTAGCTTGATCTTGCTCGGATATTCTGATTTGGTTGTATCCCGAGAATCCATCCATGAGAGACAAAAGCTCAAACCCAGCTGTTGCATCAACAATGACATCGATAGATGGCAATGGGAAGTCGTCCTTAGGACATGCTTTCTTAATGTCCCAGAAATCTATGCAGATGCGTATCTTTCCATTCTTCTTGAGAACGGGAACGATGTTTTATACCCATTGGGAGTAGTCAACTAGCTTGATGAATCCTACTTGAAGGAGTTTTATCACCTCCTCTTTTACCATGAGAGCTAATTTGGGCTTCATGGGTCTTGATTTCTGTTTAATTAGCTTTGCATCTGATCTAGTGACGAGGTTGTGCACCGCAATGTGGGGTGCGACTCCCGTCATCTCCTTGTAATTAAATACAAACGCCTTCTGATGTTCTTTGAGAACTTGAGTATGTATCTCTACTTCCTCTGGGGTTAACGAAGAACCTAGTTTTAAAATTCTTGGCTCATCTTCCGTTCTGATATTGACATCAATTGTTTCTTCAATTAAAGAGGCGTTACCCTCTTCGAACTCAGGCAGTGCTGGGGGTAAATCCAAATCATCCCCGTTTTCCACCGCGTATATGCTAGGTTCCCTTTGCGAGGGAAGATCCGTTACGGGATTTCCGAAGTAGGAAGATGAATGCGGGATCAGAGATAAATCTAGCATGTGATAAGAAAGATGTAATGCTGCATAGGTATTTAAATAATCCAAGGTAGCCGCATCGTTTCCAACATGGTCTAAGACGATAGATTTACTTCCACTAAAAGGAGGATTTGTCATTGTTTTTATTAATGGTTCGTCACGAATGGATACTGTGAAGTGAGTATCTTCTAATTCATTGCTTGGAGTAAAATGTGATGTTGAAGTTGCTATTGAATCGGCTAGAAGATTTTTCTCTCGCGGGACCGCCTCAATGGATATAAAGTTAAACGCCTTACTCAAATCTAAAACAGCGTTTTTGTAAAGTTGCACAGTGTTCGGCTTTAGTTTCATATACCTCTGAAACTTGGTTTGCCACTAATTGCAAGTCCCCTAAAACTCTGATATTATCAATACCAATTCTTTTGGCTAAGGTGAGACCAAGGAGGAGGGCTTCGTACTCAGCGCTGTTGTTTGTGCATTCGAAATTAAGCTTGAAGGAAAATGGCATGACTTTTTCTTCTAGCGAGGTAAGAATTACACCTACCCCTGCTCCGTAACGGCATCTAGCCCCATCAAAATGGAGTGTCCAATACTTAGCTGGGAATATGGATGTTGGGTTATTCATTGTGTTTTCGCATTCTACCTCGACCATGCAAAGATCTTCTGCTAGCAAGGAACCAACACCTAAGGAATATCCTATACCTGCCGAATCAAATGGTAAGAACATTGGTAAATCTTGTTCTATTAATTCAACGATTTTCGCAATAGTCCCTAATGATACAGTTTCTTTAGTTTTACCGCCAGGAATTGGGGTTGTTTTGGCTACGCTGATGGTTTCAAGATCCGTCATAGGTACCAACTTTTCTTTTGACTTTGAGTCAGTGGGTTTATTAAGTTTGTTTGTTGGAAGTTCGAATTCCAAGTGTACACCTGGTCTCTTCTTTAAATCAGCTAGGTGTACGTCAAACGGCTTTGGATCACCTTTGGCTACAAATACCTTTCCTAGATGCAAGAATCTTACTTCTTGAAATAGCGTGGAAGGGATTTCCTTCATTCGGTGTATCCACGGTCGGCCAAGGATCATATTATAGTTAGTTTCCCGATCTATAATATAAAACTCAGTCAGGATTGTTTTAGGTCCCAAAGTGACCGGTAGTATTATGGTTCCTATTGACGTGGCTTTAAGGTTATCGTAGCCTCTCAAGGTATTTCGAGTAGTGCAACAGTTTGTTTCACCATATCCCAATTTTTGGAGAAAAGAGAAAGGGACTATGTTAACCGCAGCTCCATCGTCAACCATTGCCCATTTTACATAATTATTATAAACCTGTACTTGCAAGTGTAGGGCTGGATCGCCTCGGCGCGCGATCTCAGCATCTGTAGGCATTTTACTTATTTCGAATATGAATTCGACATCCCTATCCGCCTGTCCCAGAGGATAAACATCAAAGTCTATATGATTTACTCGTGCTTCTGGTGGTGGAGTGATACTAATTAAATGACCCAAACCTAACGCCTCTAAAAGAGCAGCCCTGTGAGCAGGGGAATTCTTCAGTAAATCAAGGAATGAAATATGTGAGAAGGTTTTTGTTAGATCATTAATTAGATCGTAAGCACCCATAGGTTTTACTACGGTTTGCTAGATGATATCTGTTTCCGGCAGATGGCTTGGACTTGGTTGAGAGAAATACTCTCGTGTCCTCGTAATTGCTTCAACGGGTAATTCGGAGTCTAACTCTACTAATCCAACTACCTTAGGTCGTGGTTGACTTCCTAGTTGTGGCGCGACTAACGGATTTAGTGAAGTTGAGGCCTCGTGATCGTTGTTTCCTGTTATTGCACCTTTGTTTGTTCCAGTTGGTTTCAACCTATTGCTATCATGATTTGGGAGTGGATCATTAAAGATCTTGAGAGGGGCATTCTGAGGGGAAACTGCCCCTGCGAAGGTACTTGCCGTTGGTGACGTAGGATCTGCTAAGAACATATCCATAAAAAATTGTTTTTGTTCATTTGGCAAGCGTTGCATGAATTTGTTGTAGTCACGACACGTTCTAGTGTCATGACCCCGAATTTTATGGAAACCACAATAAGAATTGGGGTTGTAATTCCCGTTTTGTTGGTTTGGTGTGTATTGTGGCCTAAAATTCCGACCAAACTGTTGCCTATTAGGACTAAAGTTTTGTTGTTTCTCGTTTTGACTTTGGTTTTGATAACCAAAGGAGTTTTGGCTTGGTCCTTGCATGGGATTTCACCGTTGTTGTTGTTGTGGATTATTAAAATCCACCGTATTGACCATCGGGGTAAAATTGTTGTTTCTTTGGTTGTTTGTTTGTGACGGAGTATTAATGACATTTACCCTCTTGGGCTGGTCAGTTACCCCATCTATTGTTACCCCACGATTTTTGTTAAGGATTTTGGGTCCTTGATTGACGCTTGTGGTGGTTGTAGTATTTTGAGTAGAGGTGATTAACCTCCCATTTGCTCCATATGTCTTACGGCCACTATCTATTGCTGCCTGGTCTATTCGTAGAGCACTCTCAAGTACTTCGTCATAAGTCCTTAGTGGAAACTTCTGGACTTCTTCCTTCACTTCTCTGCTAAGAGAATGAAGGAATAAATCACATAGCTCCATTTGATCCATGTTTGGAGTGCTTGCCGAGGAATAAAGGACTGTGCGCCACCTTTGGATGAAATGGGCGACAAACTCGTTATGTTCTTGCTTGATGTGCAAGAACTCCCTGATTCCTGTCCTTAATAGTTTGTTCATGTCAAAGGCTTTGATGAACTCAGACACGAGTTGTTTGAATGAATGTATGGAAGCCTCGGGTATTCTGTAATACCAATCGAGGGCAATGCCTTCCAGCATTTTGGGGAATATTTTAGCAACAACCCCATCCCATGGGAGTAATTCTCGAATGGCTGTAGCGTAAGCTTTGATATGCACATTCGGATCTCCTTCTCCTTTGTATTTGGGCAAATCGGGGAAGAGGCCTTGGAAGCATAACGCTTCGTATGGCGAAATCTAAGGGCTCCTTTAAATATTCTGAATAAGTCCCTATCGCATACGTCTCAACCATTGATGGTGCCTGTTGAGGAGGTGGTGGCGGAACGGGTTGTTGATATGGCATAACGTACGCGTTGGCAGGGGCATAAGGCAATCCCTGCATTTGAGTAAACATGCCGGGGGATGAGTACATATCCCCTTGTGGCGATTTGGAGTACATGTTTAAGTACGAAGGGGTACTATCCAGGAATGGGTTGCTTTGTACTGGACCAGGAGGAACAATGCTAGCGATAGTGGGTCTAGTTGGCACCTGTTGTGAATACTGAGGAGTCATACCTAACGTGCCTACTCCTGTGAGGAGATCTACTTGGCTAGGATGGTGCGGAGGATTGGAACTCCCTGTTTGTATGAATCTTCAAATTTTGACTTGCTTGGGCAAGTTCTAATCCTCTAACCTTTTCTATTAGAGTTGAAATGACTTCGTTTGGTGAAGTCATGATAGTGTGCCTTGGTGGCATTTGTTGTATAACCCTGGTGTTGTATAGGCATGTGATAGCCTGTCATGAACTGATCACTATCCTGCCAAGCATCTCTGAGAGTATTTTCTATACATGATGGCATAGAGGTATTTTCTTGAGGAGAGAACTCAGGCTGTATTTGCAAAATTCCTACAGGTGGGTACATGCCTTGAGAGCGTTGTTCACTCCTAGGATAACGTATTGAGTACTCGTCATCTAGAACTGAGTATGGATCTGATTGTCTGCTAATATGTGGTCTAAGTAACACCTGAGGAGATGAAGCAGATTCTCCAGTAAATTTCATATTGTTTGAGCCTGAAGGCTCTGTTTGTGTTTGAGCGAGTTGCTCCAACCCCTCTGCTTGGAAGGATGAATTATATCTAGTCCTTGGCGTTTGCGTTGACAACTGATTGGTTGAATAGTTGTCACCCCCACATTGAGAGTGAGGGTGATGATTGCCTATTCTGTTGGGCATAGTATGCCTCGAGACCCAGGAGGGGTCTTCCATATGCATCGAATCCCAACATATTCGGGGGGTATATGAATACCCGCAGAATAATGGGAAGGAGCGAAGGTGATTTGGATATGATGAAACTTCTCAAAGAGAAGGTGAAGCAATTGTAAGCTTCAAGTCAGGTTCACCAATTTTGTTGGTGAAACTGATGTGAATGCTAATGAGGTACAGAAGGTGAAACAGTTGTTTGTTTCACGTCGGGTTCACCAATTTTGTACGCCGGAAAAGTGACAAGCGAGCGTGGGAATCTACAAGCGACTCTTCCGCGTACCCGACCTCCTGAGGTCGTGCCGAGACAGCCGGTGGGGATGGAATACAGGTAGTATACAGATAGACTAGTTAGGTAATCTAATATCTTTGACACGCACTAATGGAATCTGCGAATCTAAGGCAAAGAAGGCCCTTCTAACCTGGACCGGTATGATAGATCGATCAGCTAGGATGACTACTCGAAGGCTCCAATCAATATCGAGCTCTGGCGTGATTTGATCTATGGGTTGTGTGATGCGTGGAAAATGACCCGGGATGGTTTCGTGTATTTCTCCTAATAGGGTCATATGGTGAATATAGTCAACTCTATGGAGGATTCTCTGGCCTAGTCCAAAATTATCTAGCTTCGTTAGCTGTTGTGTCTAGTAGGGATAATTGTTGAATGATGATAGGTGGAATCAGAGTAGACTGAAATACTAATGTGCGTAGGCCAGTGTCTATGTCTAATTCTCTTATGGATTTGTTAGGCTGTGGGATTTGTGGATACACAACCATAGACTCTTGGTTGTTGCGGTCCTGTTATGGTCATACGCGAGATCAAGTCCTAATCCCTAGTATCTAGTAATCGTATGCTTTCTCAGCCTCTACGTTTAGAATCAGCAATTGTGTGATTTTCTCAGAATACCTCACAGGTGTTCTAGCAACTTGAATTCTTAAGCTGGTATCTATATCTACGAGGGTATCTCCAGGGTCTGGCTGTGGAACTAAACCGATCGCACACCTGAATATTTGTTCTCTTTCAAATCCTTCTACAGTCATGCGGATGTTTTCTAGGATAACCTGTAGTTTGGCTGATTTGACCAAAATGTGTGTGCTTGGTCGTCTTCTATGTTTAACCCTCCCAACTGTGACCTGACCTGTTGGAAGTCTGTTGTTGTTTGGAAGACTTGTATCCTAAGGTTTTGGTCAATGTCAGTTATTGCCACTACGATATTGGGCTGGGGCACAATTGGCTCGAAAATGTATTCCCTGGGCTCCCTAGGTCCCGTAATTGTCATGCAAAAGCAGTAATGAAACAAACTATAAAGTAAAATCTAAGTACACTTCTAGCATATATAATTTATTTTTGTATTTTCTGGCAATTTATAAGAAAGCAGCTATTTAAAATATTTAGAATTGACAACTAAACTAATAGCGTAAAACAAACAAAATAGCCGAGTGTAGCTATTTGTCTGTGTAATTTTGTATATCTATTCTAAACAACGAAATAACTAATCTATTTGCAAGATTCTCGATCCTACCTCAGAAGTGAGGAATGAATCATAGTTTCTCAGAAACTATCAATCCCCACAACCTCCCTGGCAATATCGAGAATGGAAATGACTGAAATAAAGCGATTAACTACTTTATTTGCTAAGTTCTAACTAAAACTTTGAAAGATGGAACCTGGATTTTGTAGAACAGTGGCGAATCTGACGGTGTGTGTGTTCTTGTCCCCTCAGTATGATCTCTTTGTTCTTTGTGCTCACGTGAATCTAGAAAAGCGTGTAATGCTTGCATCAACAGGAATAGATATTTGGATCAATGGACAACCTTCAGAATGCAGACAGAATAGAATGCGGATAGGAGAGGGATAGCGCAAGAGTACAGAGCTTGGCCTATGCAATTCCTAGCGGGGTCTACTGCGAATCATGCAACAAAATGCGTCCAGAACCTGAAACTAGTCTGTTATGAAGAGCAAAACCTGCAACTTTAATGGCTGCCTAAACTATTCTACTCCAAAAACAATAATACTGTTTGCACAAGTTGGATCTGCGGCTTACCAATAGCTGAGTAATGTAACCAAGCATGTAAAGGATTTAAACTATCAAACTTAAGCAAACTAGAAGACTGAACTACTGAAAATGGTGAGTTTGAAACAAGAATGAGGGGCCATTTGTATGTGCACAAACCATGCATTTATAGGAATTCAAACACCCAAAGATCAAAACCAAACTGAACTCCTAAACAATAAACAAAGGAAAAACACTATTTCAGGGGACCAAAAACATAATTGCATGCTCAAGTCGGCAAGAAAAGCTAGTGAAACATTGAACTTTGCGTGTGTTCCGTCAAAAGAACGTTCTGGAAAACGTGGTAAAGGACCGCCGCCCTGCTCAGGGCGGCGGTTACAAGACCGCCTCCCTGTTCAGGGCGGCGGTCACGAGGACCCGCCGCCCTTCAGGGCTGCGGTTTCGTCACTGAAGACCAAAAAGCCAAGAAAAGAGGAAAGAAGGGGAAAACAAAGCACGTGGGGGCTAAGCGGGGCATGCGGGATGTTAACGCATATCCGTAAAGCTTCTCTGGATCCCGAACACCTTGCGAAGAGACCTGTATCATCATTGGGGCACTTGTTACAATGTTCCGCAGTACAGTACCTTACAATTTTGGGTACGTACAGAGCCCCTGACCCTTTCTTACTTTACTAGCTCTTTTTGGGTCTCTTTTATCTTTTGGGAATGTTTTTCACTTATGGATCAGCCTTCCAATTGTCAATTATGAAATTAAAACAAGGGAATCATATAAATACATAGTTATGTGTTCAAAATTAAAGACCAAGTACTAAGCATTACTATCATCACCTAATCTTACATTCAATTAGAACCTAAAGCACTCAAAGGCATCCATCTAGCATCCATTCAAGGGACAAGGGATGCATCCTTCTACATACACAACATAGGAAGGGGACATTCAATCTATTCCAACCACACATTCTACTACAATGCTACATTCTAGCTACAACTTGTTATCAAGTGCAACTTCTATAAGGCATCCTAGGGCATAATTTCTACACACATAAGAACTACATGGAGTCTGAGATGTAGTGCAATTCTCAGTCGTAAGCTCACTCTCAGGGTGACCTTTGGGGTTAGTCTGAATCCCCATTCTACATTTTCCTTTTTAGGTTTGATTTTGTTTTTGGGATTGTGTAGGTGAACTTATCTTTTGCGAGTTATAGTTACCTCTTACGATCATAGTGTGAATATAAAATGATCAACAGGGAATAACTAAAACACAATAGAAAGTAGATTACAATCCTTTGTGCAGTCACCAGTGCCCAGGAGAAATTATCAGTTCATAGGAGCCCTTGTCCTGCAACAGGCACCCATGTGCAACTTTGTTCCTGAATTATAGATTTTATAGAGAATAACTACGCCATTGTTCTCATCTTGTCCATCACTTCTCCTTGCCAAGATCAGTTCCATATTTCATAGAAATCAACTAATTCTTATTATATCATCTTCTTACTTAGGTTTTCTTGTTCTACATCTTAGTTTACTTGTGTCATTTGTGTATTTTATCATTTATACATCAATTACTCTGCAATATTAAATTTAATTCAAATTAAATTAAATCAATTGGTGAATCCCACTCATGATCAAACACTTGGATCCTTATTTTTCCTATTCTATCAGATCTTATTTGATGTCTCATCAAATCTCCTTACATGACTTAATTCAAATACACCCAACTTACAAATACGTTCTCCAAAAATATCTAGACACTATGTATCTCTCTCGTAATACACCACCTACACATGTAAGTTCCATCTTTGATCATCTCTCTGATGACCCTATTGATCATGATACCGCAACCAATCCATCTATTTACAAATCAATTTGAGACATACATTGTTTATTTCAAGATAAAATTCAACCTATGGAAACCAAGATTACATCTCTCAATGCTGAAATCCAATAGCTCAAGGATGCTTCTCAAGCTCATGTTACTTCTTCTTCTACACCTCATCCCAATCCTATGTATTTTACATGTGCTCATATTAATAAACCTCAAGTATTACAATTACCGACTCCTCTCAAGTTTGACCTAAATGATAAGGAACGTGATATTATTCCTGAGATCCTCAATCACTGATTAATAAAATTTCCAACTACTCATTGATATATTCTATGTCATATTTCTAAGTAAACAAGTCTTCCATTTTACAATTTCCATAGAATTAATGGACATCATGAAAATTATTGCTATGCTTTAAAACAAATAATCAATCACCTTGATCATCAAAGTTTTATTTCATTTGTTGCACAACATTATAAATCCCAATGAGCTCCAAATCCAATCTCTCCATTTCTAATGACCATCATTCTATAGTCACTAATGTTCCTTATTAAGTAAGTCAAGATCTGCCTAACCAACCCATTCTAATTAGATAACCTCCTCTCAAAATTTTTAGTGCTTCTCCTCCTCCTATTAAGAAACCACCTCTAAAAATCTGTCCTCCATCTCATCCTCCCATCAACCAACCACCTCTCAAATTCTATCCTCTACCCTATATTCCTATCAACTCTTCTACAATGTTACCCATTCCAAATTAGTAACCATCAACCAAGAAAGATCAACCAAATCACCCTATGATATCTAGCCTCTTTAAACTTCCTCTTGTCAACCAAAAACCCAATGATTGGTCCTACTCTTACTTCTACCCCTCATCGTGATGACAATATTCCTTCTCATGATGTATTTTAAAATCCGTCACCTTCACAATATCTCTCTTTCATCATCACATAGATCTCCATCATTGGCACAATTGGGGGCATTGCACATCCCCCATTCTACCACTATCAGTTGTCTCTAGCATCTATTATCATAGTTCACGCTTCATGATTAACATTTCTACACCTGTAGTACTATAGACATGAAATTATGCACTTGGGTACATTTCTAGGTCCATAAACACATCTTAGCATCCATATGATTCTTAAGAAGGAAAACTAGAAATTGATGACCTTAATTGGACTTTTTATCTTTTTTGTAGTCTATTAGGTCTTACACACCCTACAACCCAGTCACAACTTTACTTTCCTATATTTTATGACTTCGGACATGAACGCCTAGCTAAGACACCATCACCTAAGCATCATTGTCCCCTTTGGGCGCCCCGACATCTTTTCACCTTACTCACTCTTTTTGGGCCTCTTTTATATTTTGTACATATTATTTTCTTATGGATCGGACTTCCATTTGTTAATTATGAAATTCAAACAAGGGAATCATATAAATACATAGCTATGTGATCAAAATAAAGAACCAAGCTTTAAGTATTGTCACTATAACCTAATCTTGCACTTAAAAGGCTCTGAAAGCCTTTCAAAGATTCCATCTAAGATCCATTCAAGGTAAGAGGGACTATATTTTTCTAAATACACAACATAGGAAGGGGAATTTTATTCTATTCCATACACACATTTTCAACTTCTAAAAAATCCAACCTGCAATCTAGTGCATATTTCACAAGGGCATCCTAGGGAAAGATTATTTCACACACACACACACACACACACACACTAGAACTACATGGATTTTTATATGTAGTGAAACGCTTGGTTGTAAGTTTACTCTGTCAGGTGACCTTTAGAGTCAGTACAACTCCCAATATTTCATCTTTCTTTTGTGGATTTGATGTGGTATTATGAATTTACAGGTGAATCTTTTTTTGCAGGTTACAGGTACCTCAGCGATCATGTTATAAAACATATATAATAAACACAGAGTATCTGCAACACTTGTATGACATAACAAAGATCAATTTATGATCATTTTCACATTCACATCTGCCTAGTAGAGTTGTCAGTGCCCATGTTCCCCTGTCCAACCGTGGGCGCCTGTGTCCTGCTTGTTTTGTGACTGACAATTTTTTTTTGAAGTAATAATGACACAAATCAATTCTTGTTCAACATTTTTCCTAATTTTCACCAGTCTTGGATCAAGCAAAAATTAGCTAAGTCCATTTCCCTCTCTCTCTCTCTTGCATTTAAGGTTTCATGTTTCATTATCTTATTGTTTGTGTCAATTTTGTATTTTAGCATTTATTTATCATACATTAATTTACGATTAGGGTTAAGCATAAAATTATAATTTTGTTAAATCAAGTACACACATTATATCTTCATTACCCTATGACGCATTCTAGTTCCATGGTTCATACGCAACTGATAAGGGTCTAAATCTGAAATGAACCTCACCGTATTTACTTTTCATGATCTATACTTCATGATCCATCTTTCTAACACACGTGCTCAAACTATTTCTCGATGAAACACTCTTGTTATATCATTCATTCTTGATTTTTGAGGTTTCTTTTATAAATGGACCTCATCTCATACACATCCGTTGGGGGCACAATGCTCCTATCAAATTTACAAAGTGTATAAAATTTCAGCACACTCATACACTGAATTTGGATATCTTTGTTGTACTTATTGTTGCTTGCTTATACTACTTACATGATGCACTTTGTTTACTATGCTTGTCAAATACTCAATATTTCATTATATTTCTATATATACACATGCATGTTCACTTTTTCTTTTACAGTAAATGAAGATTCTCATACAGATTTTCACATGCTACAATGATGTTCGACACTATATCATTTTCCAGTCCCATTGAAGCTCTTGGGGGCATTTACCATTACTACTCTCACACATTATAGGTGTTATTTTTTCCTCATTTACTACTTATACTTACTAGAACATTACTTTCCATTGATGCATACATGTTTTGACTTAATTTTTACCTTTCTAACATTCTAACAGGTGCTTCATATGTAGAATTTTTTTTTGGGACTATATGCCACCATGGTTGTCTGATACACTTCGCATGTCATTGATTGACATTGTATGTTATTGTTTGTGGGATATGACTTATGTATTGTATGGAAATTAGGAGCGATGTCCCATGTATGAAACCTGATTTTCGTGGTCCACTTTACTTTCACACTTGCTTGATTACATTGTCTTCCATAACATGTTTGTTAAATTTTCTACTAACACATGTTACTAGCCACTTTGTTTGAATGTGCCTTGGTTTCTACCATGCACATCCCATACCCCCTACAAGAATATAACACAACATAGCATCAGGTCCTCTCTTTTGGGTTACATTCTCCTATCAATGATGCATATACCCTAAACGAGGGGAAACATACATAGGGTGAACAAATAACACTTACATCATCTCAAATCTATAGTTCAAGTCAGCACAGTACATGAACATAATAGAAAAATAGTCAGAGAATAGCCCATAATATGATTTGGGTCCTCAAAACAACACAAGCACCAGCGTTTAGCATCAGATAGTAGTGTCTGGGTGCCTGTTTCCTTCACTGGGAGCTAATGTCCTCGAGGCATATACAGTCATCTTCTATGATTGGAAAATTTCAAAAAATATTTCAAAGTAGTTCTATGTTAGGAACAATCCTCACATGTTGGTGCTTTTGTGTAGGATATAAGATTATATTATATATATTTATTGTTACGTATGTAACAATAACATAAGGTTAGTTATATTTATTAGAATATCTATTGTAATATTAAATGTAAGTTGTTTAAACAACTTACATAATTAGGAGAATATTTTGTTCTCCCATAGAATATAGGAACTCCCATTTAGAGGAGTGGTTATAGGAGTTTGAATAGGACTCCTTATTTTAGGAGGTCCATTCCTATATATTTGTAATTCTTATACTGTAAAGATATTGAAGATGATTGACTAAATTCGTGCTTCTGCACATTTGAGCCTTTGGCTCTTCCCATAAATGAGACTCCATTTTCATTCTAGAGTTACATGCACATTTCTTCAGTTACAACATGCATGCAATCTCATACAATCCATTTCAATTAGAACAATTAGTACATTAAGAACTAATTAAGGACAAAATGAACAAATCAGGGACATACCATCTATATTGGTTCTTATCTGACAGATTCATGCATGGAGAGTAACACTAGAACTCTCTCCCTAACACTTTCTCTTGCGCATGAGATTTTCCAAAAATATGCACTTTGTATGAGATCACCCAAAAAAATAACATTTGGCCTAAGATCACACAAAAAAGTCACTCTTCACAACATTTTCGGGATACTTTTATATCCTTTACAATATTTTACATCAAGTGCACACTTTCCTTTACTAGTACTTTTACACACTTTTACATACTTATCTCACATTTTTCATATACATGAATTTGACTACTCATTTGCTCTTATTTTGCAAGTTTGTCCTTAATATGAAAAAATAAGAATCCTCCAACAACAAATACAAACACAACAATAGGTAAAACACAATGCATGTGCTTCACCCCTATACTCACTTTACTTTCCTAGTCTCCATGCTTCACTTTATATCATTCCACGCTTTACTTGTCCACTCGGCATGTTCTTTATTACATGCTCTATAGGATCATAAGGTATGCATATTTTATCTACTTTATGTTATCAATTATTCACTCAGTAATATAAAGTGGGGGAAAATTTAGATGCAAAATCACGTACTTGGGTACATTTATAGCTTCTAAAAGTATATCAGCATTTATATGCTTCTTAAGAAAGAAAACTAGTAATTGACGACTATCTTTGGCCTCTTTTATTTGTCTCTTGTTTTCTATTTGGTCATAAACACTGTAAATCCCAGTTGGAACTTTATTCATTTATCTTTCATGGCTTCATACATTAGCTCCCAACCATGACAACAACGCCCAGGCACTCCTATCCCCGATGGGTGCCCCTAACTCTTTCTTACCTGACTCGTTCTTTTTGGGTATCTTTTATCTTTTGGGAATATTTTCACTTATAAGTCGGCCTTGAATTTGTTAATTACGAAATTCATACAAGGGAATAATATAAATATATAGTTATGTGTTTAAAATTAAGGACCAATCATTAATCATTACAATCATCACCTAAGTTTGCATTCAAAAGGCACCTAAAGCACTCAAAGGCATCAACCTAGCATCTATTCAAGGTACGAGGGATGCATACTTTTATATACACACCATAAGAAGGGGAATTTCATTCTATTCCATTTAAATATTCTACTACATAGTTATATTCTAGCTACATCCCACTATCAAGTGTAACATGCACAAGGGCATCCTAGGGAATAATTTCTACACACACACACAATAAATACATGGAGTTTTATATGTAGTGCAATGCTCAGTAGTAAGTTCACTCTCAAAGCAATCATCGGGGTCACTCTGAATTACCATTATGCATTTTAATTCTCTAGGTTCGATGTGTTTTGTGGGCTTGTGCATGTGAACTTATCCTTTGTAGGTTACAAACACCTCTAGTGATTATAGTTAAAATATCAAGTGATCAACAAGGAACAACTGTGAAATCCTTGCGACACAACAGAAAGTAGATTCCAATCCTCTATGCAATCACCCGTGATTAGGTGTAGTCATCAACGCTTAGGTGCCCCTATCCTGTTATGGGAGCTTGTGTCCAAATCTGTTCATGCATTCCATATTTTACAAATATTGATTACGACACTATTTATATTCTTTCCATCACTTCTCCCAGCCTAGATCAGTTCCAGGTTGCGTAAAAATTAGCTAAGTCTTCTTATACCATCTTCTTGCTAAGGGTTTCATATTCTACATCTTAGTTTGTTTATGTCATTTCTATATTTTATCATTTATATCAATTACTCTGTAATATTAGATTTGATTCAAATTAAATTAAACCACAACCAATTGGGCCATTGATGTATTTTCCCTCAGTAGGGCTCCCATACTACCTAATCACATGTAGTATGAATCAAATTCTTATATCCCACTATTTCCTTGACTATTGGGCCTCTCTTAAACTATAAAATCCTTTGGGAATCCCCTACTACCTATAGTTGTGTCCCCGTATGGCTATGCATCGAAAAGAGATTATAAATCCACACTACCAAAAGTATAATGGACCTCACTACAATCTATTTCTACAATCAAATAATTCACTAAATGCACCCATATGGGGGTCCCCAAATTAAACTATAACATAAAATCTAGTTCATCCCTACATATCATTAACAAAAATAATGGTACTGATCCATCTACCTTATGACTCAATATACATGCCACAACCATACCTATAATCACCTTCAAGATATACAAAATCTATGTAGAAAATACAACACTTAAAATTGAATTGTCAATGATTTTGGATGATGCTCCTAACTACCTATAGCCCACCATTTTAAGGTCTTCATCTCTTCCATTCTTGTCAACACATCAAAAAAATAATTAACAACTTGAATGTGTAACCCCAAGGTTACATGAACATCTTTCAATGTAAGTACAACCTCTATAGTATGTACTCTAGACCTCCACTTGAATGTGTTGAACCTAAACTCTAAGTGTCTCAAAATATATATATATATATATATAATCTAGATCCAATAGGATATACACCATCTACATAATTCCTCTAAAATATAATATCTACAACTGTGCAACATCATGTGTTGATAACCCCCTTAATAACTCTACAAGCCATGATACATTAGCTAATCTTGACAGTCATAACCTCAATGGAAATTGTAAAATATATAACAACATGCACCCATCATATTCCAATCCACAATAATCATCAAAAATATGACTCAAATTACCAATAATCAAAACAATTAAATCTATTTTCAAACATCATTGGCCCTATACGTCCTTAGAGGTTTATCCATTGAGAAAAAATCACACTTTTTTTAACTACACCGGTAACCCAAGATTAACACCATCAACCAACATGAAATCCTTTCACTACCTAAATGGAATTGACCCCTAAATCTTCAATTTCATTAACCATGCTATGTAAATACAACACCATCTACCATGATATGATCAATTGTTCTAAGATGAAAAATATCATCTACCCTAGGGGTCCATGACCCTTCCTAGCAATAACTTCAAAAACTCAACCTAATGACTCTAAAGATAACAAATGCTCTCAAACCCATCTAGACATTGACCTAGTCTACATTTAGACTATTTTTGTGAAAATTACATTAGCTAAATTTGTCTCATCATACAGTTTTTTCTCCTAGCTACACTTTTCCACTTTATAAACCTAACCTATCATGCGACACACAACGTCGGTTTCCCTAACTTCACCACCTTGTCCACTACCATCTACCCTCACCATCATCACTCAAACTACTCAAATTGGATAATATTATAGCCTATTTTATCCCAATATCAATTAACAAAGTGACAAATGAATTCCCACCCTTACTATTCATCACAATTTTATAAATAATTTCGATGCAATTTTCTCCACTATTCAAACTTTCATATTTTCCAAATTAAGAATCATATAACATTTCATTAATTCTGCCACGATTGTGGCAAAGAGCCATTAATTTTAACATATTTAACACAACTCGGCAAGAGTTTGCTAAAAAATCTCATTTCTCCACATTTTCGTCATCTTAATGCTTGGCTACATCATTCCCATGGCATCTTAGCTGGGTGATTTATGTCTTATTTAACTAATTATCTTTAAGTGTTTTGAACCCAAAAGGCTAAAAAATGTGTTTCGAGTTCTATTTTTGAACTTAAAGATGTGGATGTGGAACACGAGGGTTGTAAGAAAAGAATGGAAATGGAGGGGGCGTCCGTCGACTTGACTTATAATCTAATAATAAAATTTAAGGACGTCATGCTAACAGTCCTAATAAATTTAATCATTGATAGAAATTATTTCAAAGTGTCAGAATTTTTTCACCTCTATTCTAATAGGAAACTCATACTATCATAAGTATTAAAATAAACTAGCAATACCATGTGAAATATGTAATGGATACATTGAATAGGATGCATAGGGGAATTTAAACATAAGAAAGTGAAACAAAGTAGGAGGAAAACGGGTAATGAATAAGGTATTTGAAGGAGGAGAACATTTAGGGCAGATAAAATTTTTGGGGAACTAATACCAAACTCTTCTTTGTTACAACTAGGCACCTACGAACCATGTGTCAATTTTGTTAATTGTTTGAAATAGAAATGGGGTTTCATGTAATGCTCATTGAGGGAACATAATTTGAAGATATCTTAGATTAATAAAAGGTATGGTTGATAAATCTTGTCAATGTAAATTTTTTTATTTTCAATGTTAATCCTTGTGATTTATGCGTAGTTTAAACATACATCAATTCAAGGAGAATTTATCTGCACATCCCCCAGATAATTTAGAGATAGAGACATGTCATGCTGAGTCAATGTAGTAGCTGAATTTAACAATAAAAAACTAGGGAAAAATACGTGGTTTTATGCCATATTTAGAGACCCTTATCTTAAGACATTCTCCTTATTTTCCTTGGAAATGAAAAATATTAGACTCAATATTTTTCCTTTTGGATTTTAATAAGATATTTCCTTCTCAACATTCTAGATTCTTAGCACATTCAATGTGAAGAGTTATCATGTGCATATATATTAGGAAAGGTATTAATGACCCCTAATCTAGTGTAAAATTTGTCACTTCTATTAATATTATCACTAAGGTTTAAACACACACGAACTAACATTACTCCGTTAGAAATTATCTCGTCAACCTAGTTAACAAATAAAGGAAATGTTAATGAGTCTTTAAGTAGAACCCATTGGTGTATTGCATAGAGGTGGGTCGGCATTTCACATCATAGAGACTCATTTTCCACGTCCAATAGAAAGAGAAAATTGTGCATGTTCACAATGTAAAATATGCATGTGTTAGATACAAACACTCTGCATTTAATGTTTCTTATGTCACTAATTTCATACACATCTACAATTAATGTTTCTCTTTATCTGATAAGGTAACTATCAGGATTTCCCTCACCAACAATCCCAGTGTTGTCATCTACCAATGACCACCAAAACAAAACATTGAACTTCTATTTCCCTAATGCATGTCAAGCACATCCACTAAGACTACTGTTTAGAAACACATATCAGTGTAATTATTGTTTAAAAGCATGGAAAAAGAAAAAGAATTGATTTTTACATACACTTTTGGATCCTCCTTTGATGTTGTATCTCATCCAAGGTTATTAATAGGGAATGTTTTAGTTTCAATATTATAATTTAGTTGATCAGTTTGAAGATTAGAATCTATTGATGAGCCAACCATTTTGATAGCATGGAATCTGTATAATATATGGATTTCATTCAAGGATAGTTTGGAGTGATGTCCATACCATATGTTTGTGCATGGGGACACATATAGCCTACATGATTTAGATGATTGGAGAGATGACCATTATTATGTTTTAGCTAGGTAAGTTCACCAAGTTGGGGGGGCCAAAACTAGGTCTTAAGTTGAACGCATTTTTTTAGAAAAAAAACTTCAACTTATATGAGTTTTTTGAAATAGTTACACTCAAAATTGGAAGATGTTGTAGAAATATGAATCGTAGAAAATTTGAGGTCTAGTTTCTAAGATACTAAATTTTATTGAAAACGGATAAGTTTAAGTGGGTCAAACAACTAAAATACCAACAAATGCACTTGTTTTTGTTAAAAACATAATAGAGTGACTTTCGTGCCCCCCACTATTTTTTGAGTACCATTTAGTATTTTTGAAAACCATTTGGTAGAAAGATAGCTAGGAGTAACTAGTTTGGGATCCATTTTTTTTATATTTTTTTAGCAAATATTTAATTTTTATGATTTTTCTAGTACAAAAATTTTATGTTTTGAAAAATAACAGAGCTCTGACCGTGCCCCCTCCCCCTAACTACCTCAAAAAATATCAAAAATTAGGTATTTTGTTTTTGAATATGTATAGAATTATGCCTAGTTTGGGCTACTATAATTTTATTTAAATTTCGATCACCCAAAAAAAAGATACACCATGAAAGATAGACATATTTAGACTTCGAAAAATATCTATAAAAAGGCACAATTAGAAAATAAATAATATGGAAATCTTATATTAGTCAGAAAATTTGAAAACTTATATTTTTAGAAAGAAGAGAATTTTCTCTACGTCGTGGTATAATTTTTTTTAAATGGATCGATTGTTTTATTTTGATTTATCATAAAGGAAGTGGCATTTTTACATTCTCTTGTAAAAACACGATGTCTGATGTGTTTATACAGGTCCATGCCTCAGGCTTGGGGATCCAAACCGGATCCCAAGCCTTGAGGCATGGCTTGGGAAAAGTGAAAACACGTACGTGTTTCTATGTAGTATAAACATTAATGCATGGTTTTGACATGCTTCTATTTACATAAATAAATATAAGTATAAGTTTTTAATTTATTATTATTATATATTTTATTATTTCTTATACTTTAAATTTATTTACATAAATAAATATAAGTATAAGTTTTTCATTTATTATTATTTATATTTTTATATTTTCTTATACTTTAAATTTATTTACATAAATAAACTATAAGTTTTTCATTTATTATTATTTTTTATACTTTGAATTTATTAATGTAAATATAAGAAATTAGGGTCACTATGCGCCTTATGGAATTAGTCTCACAGCTCCATGAGTCATGGTTTAGGAGATAGTTTTTTAAAGTATAATTTGGTCAGTACATAGGTAATTTTTCAGGATTTTAGCATTCAGCCTAAATCTTTTAGCATTTAACTTCTACAATCGATACCGTAAACCATAGGCCATAAACCTAAACACTAAAACTATAAACCTTAAGCCCTAAACCCTAAACCCTTAACCAAAATACCTAGACCCTAAAACCTAAACCCTAAACCCTAAACCTTAAACATTTAGCCCTTACCCATGAGCCCTAAACCCTGAGCCTTAAGCCCTAAACCCTAAACCCTAAACCCTGAACCATGAGCTCTAAATGCTAAACCCTAAACCCTGAACCATAAAAACTAAATCCTAAACCCTAAACCTTAAACCTTAAACACTGAATCCTAAACCCTAAACCCTGAGCCTTGAACCCTACACCCTTATCCCTGAGCCCTAAAATATAATCCCTAAACCCTAGACCATATACCCTAATCCCTAAGGGATAAACCATAAAAACCATAAACCATAAACCATAAACCATAAACCTTAATCCCTAAACATTAAATCCTAAACCCTAAACCATGAACCCTGAACCATAAACCCTGAACCAAAACCTAAACTTTAAACCATAAACCCTTATCCCTAAATACTAAATCCTTAACCCTAAAACCGTAAACCGTAAACCTTAAACCCTAAATCCTTAACCTCGATCCGTAAACCCTAACCATAAACACTAAACCCTAAACCTAAAACCTAAATCCTAAACCATAACCCTGAACCTTGAACCCTGAACCCTAAACCCTAAACTGTAAACCTTAAACCCTGAACCATGAGCCCTAAACCCTAAACCCTAAACCCCAAACCATATTTCATCAATATTTCCTAGTCTCATGCCTAGAACCATCATTGAGTCAGCTTATAGAACTACCTTTTTTTTGAGAGGTGGGACAAGTAACTAAATGGATATGACATCTACCTTGTGCCTTGTAATGCGTATATTATACATCTCTTCCAAACTTGTTTCTCCCCATATATACTTGCGCTCTTGAATGTAAATTTATTCACACTCTGAAACAAATTTCACATTTCTCATATTTCCATGTATGGTATTATGCAAGCCAGGATGACCCATTGGAAGCTAGAAAAAATAACCATCACAACAAAAAAAATTAATCTTAAAGGAAACAAAAGAAACATAGAGAATATATCAATGCAGAGGTGTAGGATCATAATTAAATTTCCTGTAGTATCCTCTCCTCCGGAGAAAGATAAAGTTCAAGTGTTCTACTGGAATGGATAGTAAACTTGACACGAAACTTCCTAAAGTGTTCAAAATAAGCATAGAAATAAGGGTAATGGCTAATAACACTAAGGGGTTATCAATCGCCTAGTAAATCTTTCTTGTTTAGTTCTAAATGGGAGCTACCTAGTCTACAACTTAGTGACCTTCCATTCATTGATAATTCCTTATATGATAAACCCATGGATGTTTTCAAAATCCCCTAAACAAAAAGATAGGGGTAGTCATCAATCCTAGTGAAGGGTGTGATGTGATTTCCAAGCAACTTGAAATTCATATAGATTTAGAGGTCATAACATGAATTTACAAATATCTCTATCTTTATAAATGGAAGCCAAGTAACAGTGTCTCCCTGTACATCCAAGGATTGAGGACTATTGGGGTCTTTGGAAAGATTGGGCAGTCATGAATATGACATTTCCCTCCTTCAAAATATCAACAGATGAAAAACATTAAATTTTGATGACTCTCTTTGAATGTTCTACCTATAAATTTGATGAACCTTGCCACTTTGTGACCTAAACCCGTAACCCTCAACCATGAGACCTAAACCCTAAAACCACAATAATAAATCCTAAACCCTGAACACTAAATACTAAACCCCTAAAACCTAAATCCATAACCATAAACCCTTGACCCTAGACCCTAAACCTTGATCCATAAGCCCTAAACCCTAAATACTAAATCCAAAGCCTCAGGCTCTAACCCCTAAACCTTAAACTAGTAACTCTAAATCCTGAACCTTAAGCTATAAACCATGAACCATGAACCCTAAACCATAATCCCTAAACCTTAAGCCTTGAACCCTACACCCTAATCCTTGAGCCCTAAACCCTTAACCTTAAACCCTGAGCCCTAAACCCTAAATCTAGAGCCCTAATCTCTAACCCCTAAACCTTAAACCCATAACTCTGAACCCCAAACCCTAAATCGTAAACCTTAAACCATGCACCCTAACCCCTAAACCCTAAACCCTGAGCCCTAAGCCCTAAACCCTAAACCCTAAACCTTAAGGCCTAAATGTTAAATCCTAAAGGTCCTTAAACCCTAAACCCTATAAACTAAAGTATAAACCCTAAACCCTGACCCATAAACCCTAAACACTAAACCCCAAGCACTAAATCCTAAACCATAAACCCTAAACCCTAAACCTTGAATTCTATGACCTAAACCCTTAACCCTAAAACTTAAACCCTATAGTTCAAGCCTTAAACCCTATAACCTGAACCCTTTGCCCTAAACCCTAAACCCAGACCTTTAAACCTTAAACCCTAACTCCTAAACCCTAAACCCTCAACCCTAAATAAACATGGATCCCTAAACCCTAAATCCTAAACCCTAAACCTCTAAGTCCTAAACCCTAAACTCTCCTAAACCCTAAACCCACCCTAAACCCTAAAACCTAAAACCTGACCCTTTAATCCCTAAACCTTGAGCCCTAAACCCTAAGCCCTAAGCCATAAACCCTAGGCCTTAAGCCATAAACCCTAAACCAAAGCCGTAAACCTTGAACCCTTAAACATAAAACCTAAACCCTAAACCCTAAACACTCAACCCTGATCCCTAAACCCTAAACCCTGAACCCTTTACCCCTAAACCCTAAAAACCCTGACCTTTAAACCTTAAACCCTAACTCCTAAACCCTAAACTGTAAACCCTAAATCCTCAATCCTAAACCTTAAACCCTAACTCCTAAACCCTAAACCCCTAAAAACTAAACTTTGAGCCCTCAACTATCAACCCTACACCCTAAACCCTTAACCCTGATCCCTAAATCCTAAACCCCAAACCTTGAGCCATAAACCCCAAACCCTAAACCTTAACCCCTAAATCCTAAACCTTGACCCTTGAGCCCTAAACCCTAAACCCTCAACCCTCAACCGTGAACCATAAACCCCTCTAAACCCTAAACCCTAAACCCTAAACCCTAAACCATGAATCCTAAGCCCCTGAGCTGTAAAACCCTAAACCCTAAAATCTGAACTATGAGCCTCAAACACTAAACCGTAAACCCTAAACTCTAAACCTTGAGTCCTAAACCCTTAGTCCTAAACCCTAAACCCTCGCGCCCTACACCCTAAACCCTAAATCATAAACCCTCACCCAAAGGAAAGTCCTAAAAAGATCATTTAGCATGTTTCAATGTGTAGAGAATAGTGTTTAAGGTGATCGATCAAATCATTTATTTTTTATGAGAGACTACTTCCTTTGAAGGCCTAAAAAGTCATTTTTTGCCATTTTGTAGTTAATTAAACGCCCTTCAAAACAAGCTAAAATGATCTAGTCATGTAACCGAGTTATCAAGGACCATTATTTGTGAAGTATTAAGGCATCGTTTGTCTCCATAAGAGACAGATGAGCAAAAGCATGTATGAGAATCATGAATTTGATTGCATGAAAGGATGCTTTTAGAGCTAGGAAAGTTGAGGGGGGTGATCTTTATATGGAGCACCATGTTTCTGAGAATGAGCAATCATCTAAGTTCACTTGATGAAATTCACTTGGTACTATTCGTAACAACTCATTCAACACCTAGAAGTGTTATCACACCTTAAAGAGGAGGCACATTATAATCACCTCATTTTGGCCATAGGACAGGAATCTTATTCAGGGAACAATCCTCTATCTACAAAGTGAGGATCTCTTTTTAGTAAGAAGTAGACTAAACATCATAGAGTTAATTCATGGTCACTAAAGTGGAATTATGGACCAAATTTTAAAATTAGTACCAATTCAAACAGTGGTAGGGCCAAAATCCATTTTAGAAGGTCAAAAAAACCTAAAAAATGACTATATGCTTTCTAAAACAAAGACCGACTACACTATATATGCCATGAAAGTTTTTAGGTCGTTTGCTGCAATCCTGAAAATGAGTAAGTACTGACCAGATTAGATTTTGAAAAACTATCTTCTATATTATAACTGTTGGAGCTACGAGACCACCTTCCATAAGGTGCAAAGTGACCCTAATTTCTTATGTTTACTAAAATAAATTTAAAGTATAAGAAATAATAAAAGAAATATTATACTTGAATGCATACGCGTTTTGACTTGTTTGAAATGTGTACGTGTTATAGGTTGGATGATTCCCAAGCCAAATAAATTAAAATGTGAGTGATTTTATCAAAACACGTACACGTTTTGCTTTTTTTTTAGATTCTCGTCCGCTTTTTGGCCCCCCAACTTCGTGCACTTACCCAGCTGCTACATGCAAAGAGAAAATCTAGGTTAATCAAGGAAAGATGCAAATTCAATTGATCTCGTCAATGGTGCATGGAGTTTTTTTATATGAGTAATATTTGAATCATAATACTCAATACATGCTCCATGTTGCACTACATTATCGAGTTTTGAGGATCATCAATGCAAAGAATGATGCATGTTGATCCCCAAAAAAAATACAAATCCTATACTAATCATAATTAGGGGATCAAGATGAGTTCACTAAAAGTAAAATTTTTGATAGGAGAAAGATTTTGAGAAAATCGCAATGAGGAGATGAGGCATATTTGGTTGATTTGTATGAATATTATGATTTGATTTATTTATAATGGTGATTTGAGATTTATTAAATTTTGGTGGTGGTGTGCGTCATGAATCAAGGAGATGGAGATATTATTTTAGCATATGTGTCACCAAATTGAAATGAAAATGCAAACATCGGAGTTATCATCTCATGCATCAATAATAGCAAAAATAAAAGTAATAACAAAATGCTCATCAACATCATTATCTATCATCGTAAAAAAGTACACTTCCATGCACAATTTTCCTTTATATAATTTGTGGTATGCGAAATCAAGCATTCCCAAACCATTTTCTTTGATTACCTTGGAGAGGATGGATCATGTAGTGATGTATGTGCAATGTTTCATACCACACATGTGGGAATCGAAGGCCAAAACCACAAGGGTATTTCCATTACCTCTCATACCTTGATTTTTAGCGTCATCGATCTCACAAAATTGGATGTGGTCAAGGTTGATATAAATTCCAAGACATCATGGATAAAGTTCTCTAGAAATATGGGCCATATGCACTTTCCCATTGTAGACAAGACTAGACACCTCAATTTCCCTGCTAGAGTCTGCCCGACTAAAGGTGTGGGTGAGCATTTGAGTGCAGATGGAGAAGGTTATCTCTTTAGAAAATATGGCATGTTAAAAACAATAAATGGGTGGCAAATATGAAGATGCAAAAATGTAACATTAAGAGGCTCATCATCATCATCTATAATAATCAACAATCTTTGATTTCTTATACAAGTTTTCTCTATAGAATAAGAGTGTTTTATGCCCTGGGCAATCTACGTAGTTGCTTAGTGCACATGAGAGGTAAGGGGCGCCAAAAAAACTCTCCCAAGTCAACTCTTTATGGATGGAAAAAGAAGTAACAAATATATATATATATATTGTGTGTGTGTGCGTGTGTGTGTGTGTATAACACTACACACACACACACATATTGAATATATATATATATAGTAGGATTAAAACATTATCTTCACAATGTAATTGGTGTAAATTACTTTTTTTTTATGGAGTATGTGTATGTGAGCATGCGGGATACATTCAAAGTAGGGACCATGAGCCTCAAAAGAACATCCACCTTTTCTCTCTTTGATATTAGCATTTGACTTGCAAACTTAGCATGTTGGATTTGTTGTTGTTTCCTGTACCTACCCCTCTTGAACATCTTCTTTCCTTAATTTCCACTTTCTAATATTTATATATTCCATCTTAGTCTTTGTTACTGGGTACTATTCACAATTCAAGTTTTTGTTAAAACAAATGATGCACTCATCTGCATTGGCTTTTCTTGTTTTTGCATTTTAGAAATGAGTTGTTTGATTTGAAACCTGGATTTTTTTTTGTGTATTATCTTTAAAAAGTACACTAATTACATTGTGAAGATGATATTCTAATCAAAATTCTATTTAACTTTCCTTGCACATAATCAGTATGCACTTGTAGCTAACAAATGTTGTAGCAGTTTGACAAGCCAAGGGTTCATTGGGAAAAGGATTTGAAAACATTTAGCATCCTTGAACATTGAGAAACAAATTGATATAAGAAAGATAATATGCTACAATGTACTAAATTATGATGACATCATTGATAGTTTTGTTATGACAAAGGCAAAAAAGAATCCTTTCTAGCTTTAATTGCATGTGTTGTTAAAAATTACAATATATATGATATTTTTTAAAATTTGGGTGGGTGAGAAGGGGGGAGTATGCTCCATGTATTTCCTAGGGAGATCAAAAAGCTTAATTCAATCGTGTTGTAGAAGGTTCTTTATTTGAAATCAAACATTCCCAAACCATATGCTCTAACTATCTCATAGAGGAGGAAACATCTAGCTATGTCAAGGAAGTGCTACAAAAAAGCACAAGCGGGACATATGTGTTTGCAGTGGAGGGCACAACCATGAGGGGCTTTCTCCTACCTCTCACATCCCCATTTTTGCCATGATCGGTTGCATGAAATTGGATGCAATAATAGGTCATGATAGTTGGGAAAAATACCAACTTTGATTGTTGTGATTGGTCAAGTCTATAGCTTGATCTGGAGGAGCTTGATGAGTGAGCTTGTATAGCATTGACATACATCATGATCTTTTGACTAATATTGGTTGTCAAGCTCTTAATTTTGCATCGGATTAATTGTCTCAACTTTGAATGATGTAGCATTAGAACACAAGTATGAGAAATTTCATTTATTGTTCAAAAGATGATTGTGTTGGTTGAAACATAGTCTACATTGTGTTTCGATATTGGGGAGTTCAAATTTGACATTTCCTCTAACTTGGTCGCGAGTTAAAATCATCAAACCACCGACACAGATACACCCTAAAACAGAATTTTAAAAATAGAAAACAATAAAAAAAAATATTATGTTGTTAATATGATGGGTTCAAAATTGGCCATATGCATTCCACTATACTTATTTTTAATGAAAAAGATCTTATATTATACTAAAAATACAAGATGATACAAGATTCACTCAACAAAAAAAACTGGCAGTATGAGAGCACACCCCAAAGCCACAAGTAAGCAACAAACTAACACTAAACGTTACAAGTAAAACCATTCAACAACAAAGGAACATAAGGACCAGGAGAACCAAAGGACCCCTAAGAAGCAAGAGCAACATAACACCTCTTCTTCTCCTTATATTTCGTGACAACAATCCACGACGCCTACGAGGGAGCCAATGCAAGAGGAGAGATTGGGCGAGGGCTATCCTGACTTGGGTCAAAACTAGCAAACTCGAAAACATGTGACAGCTTGGTCCCACCGCCAGTAAGGAGAATTTCTACATTCATATTTTCAGAAGATTTAAGAGGAGAGCATTCGTTGACATTCGTCGCTGAAAATGGTTGTCAACCTTTAGGCCATGGGGAAACCCCTTTGTTCTTTTTCAAATTTTGAGTAAGTGACAGCAGGCAAGCCTCCTGAAGGTGTCCAGTTTGATGGCATAACTAGCATCGAAAGACTGTGTTCTCATAGTCGAGCATTTGACTCCACTTGAAGCCATCATGGATTAACTCCAACTTGTCCAGAAGACCTTTGTTGAAATCCATCTCAACACAAATTCGAGTGTAGGTGAACAACTCTTGTTTGGACCACACATCATCCAACTTGATGAAATGACCAAGAGAATCACCAATAGCAGCACAAACCGTAGGGTGTCAGAAGGGGAGAGGAAGATTGGGGAGACAAACCCATACTAACATTTGTGAGACACCATAGTAGAAGGATCAAAATCCAGAAACCATGGAGTAAAAAAAAGGCCAAATCTACCCCAAAACCAAGGACCCTCATTAAGCGTTCTTTGATATTCAGTCGGAAAGAAGAAATGAACAAATGAAAAAACCCTTTGCACAAAGCTAGATCTCACAATTACAGGTCCAAGTAGAATGTATCCGTTGATACAAATCTTCAATTTGAGGCCAGAAGCCATGAAATCTACAAATAAGGACTGAATCTTTAAGGGCAGAGATAGAATCGGTTACCTCCTGAAGTGAGAGTGGAACGATAGAAATGATAACTGCCTTTTCCACAATGTACGACATATAAGGAAGAACCAATACATATTTGTCTGTGTTCTTGTAGCCACCGCCAGGAAAATGTTTTGAGAGAGAGGGGCCATTGAAAGGCCACATGGGAAGACAAAAGCAGAGTTGTGGAGGAGGTCCACATGCCTACAAAAAAAACCCTACCGTCATCCCTCTTTTTCTTTCGCTCGCTTCCTCTTTCCACTATACTATGAAAAACGCCTTATGCATAAAATTAAAAAATCTCACATGGATATTTCATTTACTCTTTTACAAGATCGACAAAAGTAAAGGGCAAAATATACCACCATACATTCCTCAGTTCAAAATAATAAACGCGCTGACCATACATTCAACGGAAAGTATTATATGAATTCCTCACCATTCCCTAATAAATTGAATGATGCAAGTTGCACCTCGACTGCCGCGAGTCAACCGCTCAACACTAAATTTTAAACGCTACAAACATGCTAAGCTTTGGATACATGCTTTTATCGATGGCAACTTGCAGTGGCACCAGGTTTTTTTAATCGACCACATATTTCTTCCTGAATTGTAACGCGAATTTCAAAACCCGCTCAGGAGTGGGAAGACTCTTCTTCACACTCTCCCTCTCCATACATTTTGTGACCCACGCATGTAACAGCGGAAATCGAGTCTCTAACGGCAGCTTAAAATTCCCAATAATTTCATGAGTGTGGAACCATGTCACAAAGGGAATGAAGGCAATATCCACGAATCCAAACTCCTCTCCGCCGAAATAAGGCCCTCCTTTCGACATCTGCTTCAGCGCCCCTTCCAAATGTTCCAGATTCTCCAACATGTCACGCTTGGCCTGCTCCAGACCTTCCCCTTTCGATTTGATTATACGAAATCCCGCATCGAAGATCTACAAACCAGTAAACATTAGTAGGGCAACTGAATCCCGTAAAATCTCACAAACAAGAAAAAACAGAGAGGACGCTCTGTGCATTGCACTGTTTACACTAGTTCTTACCTTCTTGTCTACGAAGTCGGCCCAGAATCGGGCAAGCGCACGGTCATATGGGTTGGATGGCAGAAATGGCCGGGAACCTGGCCAGATCTCGTCTATGTATTGAAGAATTACAAGAGACTCGCAGATGGGTTTTCCGCCGTGAATAAGTATAGGTATTTTCTTGTACACTGGATTCATTCGTAACAGCAGGTCGCTCTTGTTGCCGGTCAGATTTTCTACTTGGTATTTGTATTTGACGCCTTTCTCTTCCAATCCGATCTGAACGCGCATTCCGAACGGGCTCACCCAAAAGCTCACAACTTTCACTTCCTCCATCAAAAATCACTCTTGAAAACAAACTTTGAAATCGAAACGATTACACTGTATAGATCGTTACTTATTTGACAATACGAATACAGGGGATATAAATAACAAAATAGGGCAGGCAACTCTGGACCAGTTTCCAGTTTCTGCGCCGTCCACTCGCAGGCCGTATCGTCGACCTTGATTTTATCGTGGCCGTCCGCGTGTCTGTCAATCTATTACGGGAGAGGGAATGCAGGAAAACCAATCGTCTCCTTCTGTCCTCTGCAATGCATTGACGTCCGATTAAATGTGGACCGTTGCATTTGCCTGTCTTGTACTATGGAGTTTTGAGATGCCATTGGCGTGTTTTAAGATTTGACGCGTGGTTATGTACTGTTGGCGTGGAGTGTAAGTAAAGAAAATGAATGACAGTTTTTTGCAGCTTTCTCCATAAAAAATTTCTATTTTTTTCTTGCTTGATCAGAATATTTGTTGACGGTCATGAAAAGGATTGAATCTGCTGACGGGAAATTGAAGATGCAGACGGAATGACAGTATACAGTCGGGAAAATTCAATCTGACGTTGGGAACACAGACTATAGATGATGGCGTCTTAAGCACTGGCGTCCTGCTCTGCTGTGTGACAAAACCCCTGCCAAATTTCATGTCTGCATTGGGTATTCTCACTTTTGACACCCCATTTCTTTATTTTCCTAAACCAACATTAGCAACTACTTTTACAGTGCTTCGTACCCTCCATTTTGAATTTTCGCTTACAGTAGGAACTTCCGAGATAGAATGTAAAGTGAAGAAGTGAAGTTAGTTTTGTTACACTTTTTTAACAGACACGGTTGAAGTTATTTGCATGTGTATTTTTGAATCAGATTCATCATGAATCCTTGCTCCTCTAACAACCTTATCTATGAAGGTTCTATTTCCGTCACTAGTTCGTATCCTCTTGATTTCCAGTATAATAAGTTGTTCCAGATACCTCAAATGCAAAATTTCCGTTTCTCATCTCACACACCTCTGTTCCGATATTGTCTTCGTCAAACCTTTCCATCTTGTGAAGTCGTCAACTAAATTCACAAACATGATGGCTGGCTAGTGATCAGTGAACCTACTATTTATGTATTCTATTTTGTTGGACCTCAGGCCCAGAAGCCTAAGGCTCATGAAAAAATTCAACAATGGCGGACTCAGAATGTGTGAGGGATTTTAAAATCGATCTATTAAAATATCACGCTTTCTACAGAATGTGTTTGCACAAAGTCAAGGTTGGATTCACCCTTATTAGGGGTTAAATTTGACAGTCATCCCTACTACGTCGAGATTTTTTTTTTGTGATGGTTTTTGAATGAATATTACCTTAGCACATGATGTTTATTTTTCATTTTTGACTTTCATAATTTTAACATAATACAAAAAAAACCATATAATAAAACCATATAAAATAATGATAATCTTGACATAAATGAAATCCTACTCTATTCTAAATATGTGTTAATATATCAAATTTTAACATAAGTACAAAAAAACCATATAATAAAACCATATAAAATAATGATAATCTTGACATAAATGAAATCCTACTCTATTCTAAATATGTGTTAATATATCAACAAAATTAAAAAAAATTATGTTGTCCACAAGAGGTCCACAACTATATTCAAAATAGGCAAACATTTTAGTAGGATTAAATATTTTAATTGTATTCTTGATATATTTTGTATAAAATATGTAATCCCATAAAAAAAAATAAAAATAAAAGATCTTAAAATACGCTTGAAGACGGAACACATTTTTTATTTTCATAAAATAATATTTGAATAATTATTTCAATAAAACCCTTATTTTCTATATCTAAATTGCAATGGTGCAACTCAATCAGAGGAAAACATGGCATTCATTAAATAAAAAGAAAGGAAAAAATAAGAAACTAATACATTAATCTAAATTTGGAGCAGGTAAATGTTAATAAAAATAGGGGCAAACAAAAAACTCAGCACAAATTCTTACCAGATATGTTGTAAAATGGATTAAAATTGAATGAAAGACTCTGTCAAATTTGTATTGCTCTATAAATTCTCAAACTCCTTGTTGGGTGTATTTGATCTCAACATTGAAATTTGATCTTCCAAACTCTTGAATCAAGAAATCCTCACACGGCCACACCTAGTGAAATGATTTACAGTGTTACAATGGCTTCTCTTTAACCAGATATTAGAAACAACCTCACCAAAAAATACATAAATCACCTTTCCATTATGCTTTGACATTCTTCCATGCTCTATTTCAAAACTCCCATTTTTTTTGGTAAATTCGGGATATCAGATTTTCGCTGGTAGTTGTATAAGTACCTATTTGTCACCTGCTAGATTCATCTAAATTGGGCCAGTGACTTATCCTTCAAAAGTTCAATGTCTTCAATGTTTTACGGATTCAAAAATTCAAACTTTAATGTCTTAGTATTGATCGGTGGACATTAAATATGGCATAACCAAATGAAATAAATTCGCAGACTTTAAAATATTTTCAAATCTTAGTAAACAACAGATTTTTAATAAAAAATGCACAAATTGGTATCCATCTTTCCAAAAATGATTTATATTGTCAACATTTATTTATATAGCAGGCTATGTATATCACTTTTTCACATTTTTTTATTGAGTGTTACAAATTCAAAATATTAGTCAATGCGAGTCTGCGACCCTGTAGAAAGTTGAATAACACTATAAATTTTTAAATCCATTTAGTATGAATCTTGTTTCATTTATATCGAGGAAAGAAGTATTCTAACAATGACTCGGGACTGGGGACAATTGACACGAGACATCCAACCCTGTCAAGTCAGCCATAACAATACATTGATTATAAGTTTACTTATATTGTAAAATTTGGAAACAGGTGATTTTATTTAGTGCACATCAATATGATTGTTTTCTAAAATATTTTCCCATCCTTCGTTACGGTGTAAAAGTAAAGTTACCTATTTTTTATGTTTAAAAAGTGAAAAAAAATGTCTAAACGAACGTCAAATTTAATCACTAGTTAGTGTGTGTGTGTGTGTGCGCACACGCGCGCACCAGCGCGTGCGTACGTCCGTGTGTGTGTGAGAGCGTGCACGTACGAGTGCTCGTGTGTATGATTGTGATTCTGCGTGTACGTGTGCGTGTGTGTGTACGTGTGCGCGCATTTGCTTGTGTGTGTGCATGTGTCTGTGTTCGTGTGCATGTGCGTATGGGTGTGTGTGCGTGCGGGTATGGGTGTGCGTGTATGTGGGTGTGCGTGTGCGTGTGCGTGCGTGTGGGTGTGTGTGTGTGTGTGGGTATGGGTGTGTGTGTGCATGCGTGTGCGTGCGTGTGTGCATGCTTGTGTGTGTGTGTGTGTGTGTATGTGTGTGCGTGTGTACGTGCAACTCCATTAATCCTTAGTTCTAGTGGCAACAATAATTTGAGGTTTGGTGTCCAACTCCACTAACCCCACAATTTTTGTTTACCGAGGAACATCCAAAGGAGGTGCGACTTGTGGGTTTGACAAAGTTGAGGCTTCGCGATCATGGGTCCTTATTACAATACCCTTGTTTGAATCATTAGGGTCTATGCTATTGTCCTTTGGACGCGTTGGGAGAGGATCGTTAAAGATTTTGAGCGATGTGTTTTGTGGAGATACTGGTCCCATATAGGTGTTTTGAGTGGGCGTTGTCGGGTTTGGCCAAAAACATGTCAACAAATAATTGTCTTTGATCCTCTGGCAAACACTGTAAAAACTTGATACAATCGTGGCATGTTCTTGTGTCATGTCTGCGAATCCTATGGAAATCGTAATATAAATCAGGATCATAATCTTCGAGGCCTTTGGTTTGTGCCTTATTGTGGTCCAAAGACTACAGTTATTACTCAGATGTTGATTGTTATAGTTAAAATTTTGGAACCCTTGCCCTTAGTTTTGAAATTGATTCGGATACCCGCCTAGGTATTGGTTAGAGCCTTGGATCTGTGTTTGTCTTGGTGGCTGAGGTTGTTGTTGTTGATGATGGTTAAAATCTACATTGTTAACTACATTCAACCAGTATTATATACATTCCTCACCATTCTCTAATAAATTGAACGATGCAAGTTGCATCTCGACTGTCGTGAGCTTCTATTATTTTATTCAACCGTTCAACACTAAATCGAAACTGCTGCAAACATGCTAAGCTTTTGTAAACATGCTTTTATCAGTGGCAACTAGAAGTGGCATCAGGTATTTTTAATCTACCACATATTTCTTCCTCATTTGTAACACGAATTCCAAAACCCGCTCAGGCGTAGGAAGACTCTTCTTCACGCTCTCTGTCTCCATACATTTTGTAACCCACGTATGTAGCAGTGGAAATCTAGTCTCCAATGCTAGCTTAAAATTCCCAATATTTCATGAGTGTGGAACCACGTCACAAATGGAATGTAGGCAATATCCAGAAACCCAAACTCCTCTCCATCAAAATAAGGCCCTCCCTTCGGCATCTGCTTCAGCGCCCCTTCTAAATGTCCCATATTCTCCAACATGTCACGCTTGGCCTGCTCCAGACCTTCCCCTTTCGATTTGATCATACGAAATCCCGCATCGAAGATCTACAAACTAGGTAAACATTAGTAGGGCAACTGAATCCTGTAAAATATCACAAACAAGGAAAAGTAGAGAGGACGCCTTGTGCATTGCACTATTTACACTAATTCTTACCTTCTTGTCTACGAATTCGGCCCAAAATCGGGAAAGCGCACGGTCATATGGGTCGGATGGTAGAAATGGCCAGGAAGCTGGCCAGGCCTCGTCAATGTATTGAAGAATTACAAGAGACTTACAGATGGGCTTCACGCCATGAATAAGTATAGGTATTTTCTTGTATACTGGATTCATTCGCAACAGTAACTCGCTCTTATTGCCGGCAAGATTTTCTACTTGGTATTCGTATTTGACGTCTTTCTCTTCCAATCCGATCTGAACGCGCATTCCGAATGGGTTCATTCAAAAGCTCAGAACTTTCACTTCTTCCATCAAAAAACAAACTTTGAAATCGAAACGATTACAATGTATAAATCGTTACTTATTTGACAATGTGAATACAGGGGATTAAGCCTTAGGAAAACTAGGCAGTTGCCTAGGGCACCAGCAGTGGGTGCCTGAATCTAAAAATTTCCTTTTTGTCGGTTAATTTTAAAACATAATTTTAAAAGAATTTATCTGAAGATTTAATATTGATCAACCCATTTATAGATATTATTGTATAGTAATGTAAATTTCACACATACACAGAAAAACATTTTGTAATATTTTTGCACGTAAAAGTAAATATCACATATTTACAAGCACATATGTTTTGTTGGTATTGTTACCCATTCTCTGATGTAGCTCCAGATTATGTAGGTGTGTAATTTGTTCTAGATAAAGGTTAATGTATTTTTTATAATGTCGTTGGTGTATTTAGTAGAGGTGAGTATAACTGAAAGAAAAAAGTAGTTGATTTTCTATTCTTAATTTTTTGGGGAAATTTTAGATTATTCTATTATAGAGGAATCCATAGGCCTGGTCCAAATAGGACTCTTCACAAAACCATGGGAGCTACATAAACGTTTTTATTTATTTGTAAAAAAAACTGGTGCTTTATTTTAGGATAGAGTTCCTGTCACCTACTTGATATGACTAAATCATATTTGTAAGAAGCCTTGTATAAAATATTATATTTTTTGCATTTTGAGCATCTCCTACGATTAATGTTTTCCACAAACGAAATATTTTTCATTATTTTGTGATAATTTAATAATATATATTTTTTATTTTGACCATGATGTAAATTAAAAAATACAAGAATATAGACATTTTATTTATTTTCTTTATGGAAAAAAATAATAACTAAATTTGTGAAGAGGGCTGTCCTCTCAAACTATTGCCTAGGGCGATCCCAACATTTAATTCGGCCCTTCCACCAAGGCCTTATGATGTTGTAAGACAAGAGGTGGGGCATATTGAGTCTTGACCCGTCAGCTAGGGCTAGATACAAATTGTTTGCTGAGCTTACTGGGATTTTTTTTGGTGTGCTGAAATGTATGTTATATTAATTTGTTTTAGGGTTGAATGTGGGAAGGATAGTATTTAATTATTTTTAGTTTAAAAATTGTTTGTGTGGAATGGTTTTTTTAATAGGTGCATGATTATAAAAAAGAGGTTTCTTTTGTTAAGTTTATATTGTATTGCGTAAATAGTGTATTTTATGAGTTCAATATAATTATGGTCACATGTTAACAGTCTATGTATTAGTTTTGAGGTCGTGCATTACGTGAATGCATTCTTATGTACTAATATTAAGACAGTGTAGTACAATAATGCAGTCTAATATACTACTTAAAAAGTATCTTGTAAATTTGTTTGGAAACTAGACATGTGCATTGACATTAACATTTATGATGTGAAATGACAAATAATATATTGAGATTAACACCTATGTAGTAATTCTGAGGTGACATATTATATCAATGCACTCTAATATTGAACCAATATTGAGGTAATGTCTTACAACAATGCAATTTGATATACTAATTTTGAGGCCATTTATGAGAATGTAAATGTAGGCCAATATACTAATTTTGAGGCTATGTAGTTGATGATGTATGATGATCCCAATATGACTATGATGGACACAATCTATAAATGTTTTAATTGAGGAGGAATTTCTTTAGATCTCATTTAAGCCACCTCACATTTTTTGTGTATAACATTCTTATGTAATGCTCAAACATTAAAGTAGGCAAGATGTGTCAGACTACTATTGAGTGTATTTGCGAGATTGCAGAAAATGTCAATCCCTGGCAATCAACATTGCTAATATCTATTGTTGCCTTAATAAGTGTCATTCCTTGAACCTTATGGATGGTCAGACTTGACACATTGTAAGTTTGATCTATCAACAATTTCCACATGTGACTTGAGATAGGGGCAAGGGCATTGGGTGGAGGATGTCCCAGGGGGGGCCGTGTTATTTTTGTCAGTCGAATAAAAACAAAGTATGGCAAGTAAGGGGGATGTGATTTTTGGTTGTAGACGAGCTCCACGACTTGCCTGAGAGCCCCATTAACCAATCTAGCTTTGACCCATAAATTTGACGTCAACATGACCTCTTATCCTTTGCACAAGAGTATCGTAGGCAAACTGAGTGTCATTGAATTATGAAAGTGGTACATGTCTACCTTTGTTGGCTTTTCTTGATGTAACTAGAAGGTGCAATGATATTAGTGTGCTCTTAATGTGCAAGTTTTTTAATTCCTTTGTTTCATACATATGTTTTACTCATGTAAAGGATGCATGTTCTATTGGGGACATGAAAGATTTTATATGTGACATGAGGATATTGCAATCCTATGTTGTTTATTGTGCATTTCTGATGTTGGTTGATAAATGTCTAAATTTGAGTTGTTGTGGGCTACAACCTTGTTGACTGAAATTTGTATCCAAGATAATGACCGCATTTAATTTGCACCAAATTATATGACCAAATGACTTTCCTGCATATAGTGGTATGTCATTTATAGGGGCAATTGACCTATGTCGCTAACCAGTATGATCAAAAAACCACCGAAATATTTGTTTTTATGTTGAGTGAATGCCTCATGTGGCCTATAATTTATATTACTTTGCATGTTTTGCATACAAATCTCATTTCGTCTATGAGAACATGTTTTATGGCCTTCACATGCTCATGGAAAACTACCACCGCTTTCCTTTTGGGAGATTTCATTTCTTGAGTGGGTACTTGAAGACCAAAATGTATAGCCAATGTGTTTATGTTGAATGAAACAATACCTATTGGAGCTAGTAAGAGAGAGGATGACATGCTTCTATTCTCGAATGATTGTAATGTTTCCCTTATGCATCCAATCAAGTATGAATTTCAAGTACTAGTTATAATTTGAAAAATCATTTTTAAGGGTGGGAGTTTTCCTTTCATGATGGCATGCTGAACAAGAATTGTGTAAGTGAACTATTGTTTTGTAAATCGAAGAAAGGGAATTGTTGGAAGGTGATTCTCAAGATGTGTGTGATTTACGCATTTAGGTGTTAGCGTTTACAAGTTAAGAGGAACACCATGCTTCGAGCAATCATGGCTACCGTCATAGTATCGAATTCGTAACATGTCCAGTTCATCAAATGTTGTGTCCCTAGATGGCTTCATGTGGGATATGTATTCATATTCTTGTAGTTACATATTAATGGTATAATCTACTTATGAGTCATTATCGGTACTATTTGTTCCTGCAACACTTCCACCCCTATTTATGGTCCTCTGTATATATAAAGGACGATATCTTTTTTTTTTCTCCTCGACGTGAAACTACTTTTTTGAGGTAGCAACAATGTCTATTTTATGTGTTTGGATGGTTTGTAAAGTAGAAGATTCAATAAAAAAAAGTCTTCAAAAGAAGGATCATTAGTTGTAGGCACATCAAAGTAATGAAAAAAGATGAGAACCATCTTCATGTTTTTCCTCTACCTCCATTGGGATCCTCTCCTTTGATTTTTAAAATAGCATGTCCATGCAGCCTCAAAGAAAGGTAGAAATTCTAGATGCAACAAGCACCTCATGTAAGAATTAATGAAAGAAGGAACTGGTGATGATGTTGGTATGTCCACAAGAAAGTGCTTGAAAACTTGTTTACCAATGGAGAGATAAATTAATGTGTGGCTACATAATGAGAGATAGAGTTTCTAATGCATGTGGCACATTTCTTGTGTACCAATGTCATGATCAACTATAATTTTAGAGAGGAACGCACTGTATGTAATATTTTTAGGTATTTTGATGATGAAGGTATATGATATTCTTAACAACATGTAGTGGTATCCCTCTTCATTGTTCTCTTCCTTTGATGCATATTTTATATATAATTCAACACCATGTGGTGTGACACAACAGGATTGAAGTCAAAATTTTCTTGCCAAATTAAGCACATGTTCAGGTTATGTATGTTTACTGCATGTAGCATTATGTCTTGGTGTGTATATTTTTTTTCCTTTTTGTCTATGAAAAAACATGAATTATCCTGTAGTTCCCAATGATATTTATATTTACACTAGAGAGTAACATCTTTCTTTCAAAAACATGTGGCCTCACTAAATTTTTTGTGTCATTATACTCCATTGACAAATTATTTGTAATATTTTTAATTGTTGCATATAAGTATCCCATTTGTGTCTAGTAAACAAGGGTAAGTAAATAAAGACAAACATTTGTTGTTGAATCTTGTTTTTCTTTTTCTTGTAATAATGTTTAATTATGGCATGAAAGGCTTGGGCAAGTGAAATTTAAGATTTTATTTGAAATGTCCCACCTTAACCTTGTTGTAGGTCTTCTTAAGTTGAAATCAAATGAAGATCATGAATTTTGTGAAAGTTTTTTATGTGGTATGAAACATGTTGAACCATTTCATAAGCATCATGAGTCTAATTCCTCTAACTTCTTGAGTTAATACATAACGATGTAAGAAGTACTTTGGAAGTTCCTTCTCTTGGTGGATCCTTGTATGTTGTTAGTTTCATTGATGAATTTTCTAGAATGACTTGGTCTTATTATATTAAGAAAAAATATGAAGTTTTGTCTTTAGTTTCAAGACTTTAAATCCTTAATTGAAAACATGGCTAATACGAAAAATAACTGAATCTGAATTGATAATGGAGTTGAATATGTCAATACGAAGTTTGATGAGTTTTGTGTGTCTTGTGGAATTTAGAGAGAGTTAGCAACTCAATATTCACCACAACAAAATGACGTAGCTAAAAGGAAAAACAAAACAATCATAGAAATGGTTAGGAACATGCTTCATGTATCCAAAGTGCCTAAGTTCATTTGGGATGGAGCCATGAACATTGTTGTTCATATCGTAAATAGAATTCCTACTTAATATTTGCATCAAACTACACGTCATGAAGTTTGGACTAAACAAAAACATGATATCTCTCATTTAAAGATATTTGGTAGTCCTACTTCTCTTCACATTCCTAAAGTCAAAAGACAAAAACGTGATCCTACCTCTAAATCTTACATTTTTGTTGGGTATGGTGGTAACACGAAAGGATTAAGAGTGTACATTTCAATCAAACACATGATCATAGAAAATAGGAATGTTCATGTTCTAGAGAAACCATTTTTAAGCTTCCTCTCTTCTCTCTCTCTGCATTTCCTAAGTTTGAATCTCTTCAATCTAATAATCCTCCCTTAGACAATATGGAAACTAATTTTCAATATGCTAATCATCCTTTTTTCTATGTGATGGATGTATATATTGAGGGGGATTCTTCTCAATTTGTGTCTTAGTCTAGAGTTCCTAAGTGAGCTCAAATTGTGGTTTCTAATTCTCATCCTAAGAACCTAATAAAGATGACCAGAAGCCAACATTCTTAACATTCCTTGTAAACTCTATATGAGGTTCAACCTCAATATTTTGAAGAATCTAGCCTAGATGAAAGATGGGTTAATGTTATGAAGGATAAATACATTGCTCTAATACAAAATAAAACTTGGAAATGAGTCCCTCTTCCTCATAAAATAAGCATTGTAGGATCTAGATGGTCGTATAAAATTAAGTATTACTCGGCTGGTAAGATTAAAAAATTCAAGGCAAGACTAGTTGCTAGAGGGTTTACTTAGAAACTTGGTTTAGATTATCTTGAAACCTTTTCTCCTGTTGTCAAAATGAGCACCGTTAGAATTATTCTAGCTCTTGTTGCTCAACATGGATGGTAGATTTACCAAATGGATGTTAAGAATTTTTTCTTAAATGGTGATTTGAAAGAATAAATTTACATGCATAAACCTATAGGGTTTGAATAAACTAGCAAGGAATTATATGTGTGTAAGCTTAAAAAATATTCATATGGTCTTAAGCAAGCTCTTAGAACTTGGTATGATAATATAAATAGTTTCTTTCAAGAACTTGGTTTCAAAAATTGTTTTACTAATAATTATTTATTTGTAAAATATGAAGAAAAATAATAATATTATTATTGTCTTATATGTTGATGATATTTTGATTACTAGTATTGATAAATATCTAATTTTTAGAATCAAAGAGAAGTTAAGAAAACACTTTGAAATGAATTATTTATGATTGTTAAATTATTTCATAGGTATGGTTATTTTTCAAAATCACAAATCTATTGTTGCATCTCAAGCACAATATACTTCTAACCTTCTTAAAATATTTAAAATGATTGATTGTAAGCTCGTCTTTATTCATATGGAAGTTGTAATTAAATTAGATCCAAAACATGTTTGTGCTAATTTTAATCCTTTTTTTATATAGACAGCTTGTTGGTAGTTTGATTTATTTGACTATCACTCGACATGATATATCATATGGAGTTGGAAGTATTTGTACATTCATGTAGGATCCTTATGATGACCATTGGAAAATAGAAAATATATTTTAAGTCATATCAAAGATACAATCAATTATGTTTTGTAATATTCTTCTTGTGATGATGCAAATTTACTTGGTTATTCTGATTTTGACCATGTTGTTGACATTGTGGATAGAAAATCTACTTATTTATATTTTTTCAAGTTGGATGTAGTTGTAATCACTTGGAGTAACAAGAATTAATTAACAATATACATCCCTTCTATCGAAGTAGAGTATATAAGTGTTAAGAAAGCAAGAAAGGAATCTCTATGGTTTAAAAGGTTGTTGGATGAAGTTCATATGGGCATCAACATAAGTACACTTCTTCTATGTGATAGCCAAGGTTACATTTCTCTTGCAAATAATACACTTAAACATCATACAAAAAAACATTTTGAGATCCATATGCACTTAATTTAGGATAAAGTTCTAAATGGTGACATTGGCCTCAAGTATTGTTTTACTAAAGATCACATTGCACATATTTTTACAAAGTCATTATATGCTACAAAATTCTACAAGTTTCATTCTATGTTGGGAATTTTAGATTTTGGCTCAATTAATCATGTGAATGACGTTGATCCTCACCTCTAAATCAGATAAGCATATGTTGTTTGACTCAAATAATCATGTGGATGACTTTGATCTTCACCACTAAATCAAATGAGCAAGACTCAAATGATCATGTGAGTGACATTAATCTTTACCTCTGAATCATATGATATTTGGCCTTTAAGGGGAAGTAAAGAGGATTGAGCATGTTTTTCATGTTTGTTACAATGTCACCTCTTTTACAATGCCACCTCTTATCAACTTGATTGTGTAAACTGTAAAATATCCATATACTATTTTCTATTTTATATGAGTAAAATATCACTTAAGGTGAGTTTACTTGTAGTACCCAACAAAACATTAGATATGAGAGTTGTTGACTCCATAGTCTTATGTAAGACTTCATAGGTAATCATTTTATCTTGCAAATATTTTTTGTTCCTGTGTACTATGGATTCTATAAAACACACAATACATTTTCTTTGTGACATGGCTTCTTGAAGTCCACAAAACACTAAAGTAGTATACTATGGCTTTTTTAAAACCTATAGAACACTTACATGGTTTATGGCTTGTTTAAGTCTATGGGATATCATTGTAGTATACCGCGGAGTTGCAAAACCTATGGAATACTATTAAATTAGTGTACCATGGAGTTACAAAACCTGCAAAGCACGTGATTTATTGCATGATATCCTAAATCACTTAGATAATTTATGGATTGGAATTCCTTTTGTACAAAAAAATTGACTTGGCATGTGTTATTTGGAACAAGCTTTATATATTTGCATGTTAGCCTAAATCTTTATGTGATGATTTATGGATTGTAAGTCCTTTTGTATAAAAAGGAAAATCTACATGTTTACCTACTTAACATTGAGGGGGAGTATTGGGGTTGTAATATTAAGAGGGAAACTAACTTAATAAGAAACATGTCAAAGACTAAATGATCATGGCATATAACTTATATTTAAAATATAAGTGTGACGGATTTCATATCGGGTCAGCAATATGTTTAAATTTAAAATATAACAGTGAACAAAAATAAAACAGTGAACAAAAATAAGGCCATTCGCCTTGATATAAATCAAGGTGATGTTATTAGAGATTGGTTACTACGAAGCACTGTACACAAAAAGTGAGTAACAAACTTATGCAAACAATATATGTAAGAAGAGTTAAGATACATGATGTGAATGATGTACTCATGAGTGAATGTATATGACATTTTATAATTCCTCCATGAAGGTGTAACTACTAAAATAGTTTGAGTGTTGGGTGAAATGTTTATTCTTAATAAAGATAAGTGAATTTTCAATTGGGCTTTTACCGAAAGGTTTTCCCACTTATACCTTGTGTCTTATGTTCATTTACATTCATATTTATGTATGAAATCTAATATATAATTCATTATGTGATGTAATCAATCATAATTTACTATTTAAACATAAACTATAATCTTTGAAAATTTATTTTAGTGGATAATTAAATTGTGTTATTATTTATCCCCACAAATCCCTAATAACTTTGAAGCTAAAAACCCTTGTGAAACCCTCACCATTGTTAAATATGGGTGTTGTATATGTTTATCACTAGTTTTCCTTCATCAACAAAGCTTCTTTAAATTAAAATTCTTATTGAAGAGGGAATTGGTCTTTTCATCCACCACATATAGTGTATGCTTCCTTTAGCCTCTTGTTTTTTTACCGCTTTCATCTTGTGAAAATTTTTGCATTCTTACTATTAGGTTTGGAATGTTGTTGAATATTTCAATGGAATTGCATGCTTTTGTTGTTATACCTCTCTATGTTTTTATTTGGTTGAAAAAGGTTTCCATGTTTTGTGTTCTGGATTTCTAGGGAATATTTCCTAGTGGATCTCTTTTTTGAGTTATTACCCTTTGTTGAATTAAGCTACCAGAGAGCATGAAAGGACTACCTATCTAAAAAATGTACATATAGCTACATATGTGCAATATAATAATTGGCATGCTTCTATTTCATAATTGTTTTCTATCTCGCATATGATGTGTATATGGAGAGATAACATCTTGGATCATTTAATTCTTTGTACTTTTGTTATTGCATTTTTATAAAATTTATGCTTAAGATTAATAGCTGATAAATTTTTGTCTTATTCTTGATTTTTCCATTTACATGTCATAGGAGGTTTATGCTGCATGAGAATTTCAATTAGTTGATTAGGAAACAAATTTACTTTTTGGAATCAAGCCACATCTTATCCACCTACTGGAAAAGAAAATAAAGAGCATTAGTAACATGAATAGATGAACACAAAATTAATAGTAATGAAAGGAAAAGAGATTGATAGCTTAGAATAAAACTATAGACAGAGACATGACATCCAATCCAAACTTTTATGGAGTCATTATGATCTAGAGGAAATTTTGGGATATATGGAATTCCCTATATCTCCCTAAACCATAAAAAAGTGGTAGAGCTTTCAATGATATTTTCGTCGATACCTGGAATGTGGAAAACAGACTCCGTATGCTCAAGTTATAGCCGATCAAAGTTTGGCAAAAAAATAAGACCCAACACAGGCAGATGACCAATGTGGCAATGACACGTAGCAGAAGTGGAGCGTGAGCGTGGAGGAGAAAAAATATGGTTTTGTGACGCCATTCTTTGATGGTTGAGGAAAAATTGGTGGACCTCGATTTTTAATGGTCGGTGGCCTTGGCTATGTTCAACATACTCTTTTCACTAAGGGGTGCCTTTGCCGCCGCATCGATATTTTGCCACATGGTGGGGCCTCAGACCATCACGTGGCCTACCACCATGATGATCAAGCAAGTATACCAAGCCAACTCGGTTGGGCGAGCTACGTGTTATATTGAGCGAGTCATTATATGCCTCTGCGAGATCCTTACTTAGCTCGGCATGGTGGGAGTTATCCACATAGCTTGGTGAGCTATTTATTCAACTCGATGAGTTGATGGTTTGCATGTGGCCAAGTTTATTTGCTACGGTGAGTTATTCATATTGGCTCGGGGTGTCGTTACTCATATTGGATCGGGCGAGTTGTTTATTACTATGAGTGAGATAATTGGAATTGGTTTTCATACTCACGTGGCATTCATACATTGCCACCATCCATATCAATACCGGTGATCTAACCACTATTCGGTCGTTCAACAAAACAACTCGGTATATCACTGACCACACCACTCATGTAAAAGCTCACCCTCAAATCTCGGTGCAATAACAAAAGGGGTATGACATGGCTTGAGTCACCAAATTAATCAGTCAGACGAGTGTTAAAAAGGCTTTATTGCACTCCTTACCCACATGTCACAGGGCTAGCTATGCAGCGGATTTCACTAGCCAATGTGCGGCACCGAGACACTACTTTTTTCACTTGCCTTAGAGGATCAAGCTACTCCAACAGTCCTAGACTACGCCTTCAATCATCTTCGTCCACCACCCATTCCCAACTGCATCTCCAACTATGCACAAGTGAACCCTTCCAACACCCTTCACAGCTGCCCATACAACTGCTCTAGAAGACCACTGGCCGAATGCCACGGCTGCCCATACAACCACCGGGAGCTCTTAATATGCCTTCTTAGTTCACCTGAGGAATGCACAACTCATGCCTCCTGACTCATCACTGACCCAACTCTCACGCCATTGGCCGGCTCACTGTCGAACACCCAACTATTCTGCACAAGGCCACTAAGGAACATCACATGCACCTTTCTGTCATCCATCCATGAGTCTACCTGAGTTTCCATGCTGGTCACCTATGCGTGCACCAGTAGGGGAAGTCCTCCTTGTGAGTCCTTCCCGGGTGTGAGCCTCTACTCACCCTGACCTACTGACTATTCTGTCACCCAAGTCCACAACACCAAAGATCCCTGCGGGGAGCACTGCAAGCTCGCCATCTTTGTAGACCACATCACATGCGGGTGAGGTACTCTTCTTCCCTCGGCTCGATCTAACCTCTGATCTCACCCCGATGCCATGGCCACTGACATCGTCGTGCCTACTCTTCGAGACACCTGTCTACGTCCAGACCGCATTGACTCCTACTCAAGTCTTCTGCCTTAGTTGTCAGCTCACCACACTGCAACCGTAACCATGATGTCCTTGACTCAACCCACCATGTCGCGCATCACCATGTGAACCAATCTCTGTCCACTTCATGAGTCTCAGCCACTGCTTCTGCACCCACTCCACATCCACGCTTCCACTGCGCCTCTGATACATCTGTGTGAGCACTCAACTCATCTACACTGTTTTAACCTCTGCAAGGTTGAGGAGCTCGCCACACTTGGCTCACTCACGTCCGAGTTACTTCTCCTTTGTTTTGACCTCTAGATCCCAGTCTCACTCCATCATGCCTCTTGGTTGTTTCCCACATGAACTCTGCTTCTAAGGACGTTGCCACCTCAAAGGTCTCCCCAAGTCCACTGTCACTTAACACTAGAGTCCCACTGCTTATCCATGATGCACATCTCTGCATGGACATACTTCGTAAGGGTAAAGTATATCTCCAAGGTCTCCTAGAACACCCCATCCTCTGAATGTCGAAGTGCACCAAGTGTTCCACGCTCCACTTGGTGTGGGTGTGAGTTCACCACATTGGTCTTATTGTCTGCCATGCTCATCTGGATCTTTAGGCTTGCGCTGCACTCTCAATGCAAGGCCTCTATCATGCAAGGTCTTCATGCTCAAACCAACTCACTCTGCCTCTGCATTGCTTCTCATGAGTTTCCCAACTCGCTCTGCGTACATTGGGTTTGTTCTTTGCTCCAAGACACCCTGCACTGTTCCTAAGTGCAACCAACTTTTCTCATCAACCCGCCTCAGCTAACCTTGATTCTGAGACATCCTTGGGCTCACAGCATGGTCCCTTTAATCCCCCATGCACAAATCTTTCTCACTACATAGCCCTCAAGAGTTGCATTGGTGCGCCACCGGGAACTTCCCGGGAGGTCACCCATTTTTAGCCTACGCGCTTAACTCACCCAACTCACCCAGATCTTCTATAGGCCAATGCATGTGAGGTCGTCAACCCCAACCCATGCGAGGCCAACCATTTGCCTTGGCTGGGAGTCCCTCTTCCCTAGATCCTCATGCACTACCCTGCTCGTAGATGGGGTCTGCCCATCCTGGGGGAGGTGGTCGCTCTATGAGCATGGAGACGCACCCCCCTTATATTCTCCCCCACTCAAAGTGGCAATGCCCATGGCACTGATCCTAGACTTTGCAAGCCTGCGCAAAGGATATCAGTGTTCGCAACACTGGGACAAAATGTAAATGCACTACTCACATGAAAATACACAAGGAACACTTCGGTCACTGCTGACATAACACAACTCAGTCTCTTCAACATCTCACTGTGCTAACTCCCTGTGCTCGGGACAAAAAGTGCCAAGATCACTCAACACTTCTGTCACTGTAGCTCCCTTCCACTAAACTACAATTCACCAAACATCCAACACAATGTCTGATGGGATACCCCTTCTGCAATTCCTACAAACTCTTAGGAATTCTGCATGATGTACAAGCTGCCCTGCTAAGCTCTGAGCCCTTCTTGCACAACAATCACTGCATAACTGGAGAACCGCCAACAACCTCCATGCTGATTGATGAACCACTGTAAGGTTTCACTGTCACTGGAACTGGTCACACCATGCTTCCACACTGCAACATGAAATTCTCCACCTGATATGGGGGCCTACTTCACCACAACTTCACCACAATGCTGCCCTTGTTTCAGCACTTCTACCAACACCATACCACCACTGTGCCTCTGATGCTGATCTTCTGGAAAACTCTTCACCAGGAATACCTCATTTCACTGTAACCTGACTGATCTACTCACCACCATTTTCAACCAACCAGCACTTCTGAAAATGCAACACTTTGCTTTACTCCAGAAACGTAGCCACTGCCACTGTTGCCAACCTGAAATTCTGAGGTTTCGCAAAATCACCGCACTGATTCTGCCAAGGGAGAGCCACTTTTTCCACTTCATGGCTCGAGTATCAACATGATATCACTTCACAGACACTGCAATTCAGCCATCCTCAATGTACAAGTTCTGTCAACAACTTCTGGGGAGTCGTCATGCTACTCAGTGCTTACGCACCTACCGAGTTTTCGAGTTACTCTACCTCTACACCTGAACTCTACCAAGTGTTATCCCTTCACTCTTCGCTGCTTGGAGTTAGTTCTGCACCAGCCTTCACATGAACTGTCCACCTCAGTGACGTTACCCAGCCCACACTGTATGCATCCCTACCACCTCCTCTACATCTGAGTTCTGATCAACACTGGCCTTCTTCTCCCACAAAGTCTCTAGCAACCTGCACTGGCTTACTTGAATTGCACAAGTGCCAACTCTTGACACCTGCATGGGTCTAAAATACCCTTATCACCGAACGCCATGCCGACCACGTCGCAACTACATGACTCCTTCCTCATCAACCCACTAGTCTACCTCTGAGAAAGTTCACTTTCTTCATTCATTCCACTGTGACATCAATAAGGCTCAACTTAGCCATGATACTCCACTGGATCACTCTGATCTGATGCTACCCTCTGGCCCTGCACCAGTCTGTCTTCTTACATGGAACATAACTGCTCCTCTTGATCTAGTTGTGTTGGTGTCCCACCTTCCGATCGCCAACACCATTGATTGCCAATCTTCACAAGAGTCAACTCCTGATCCAATTCTTCCAACAACCAACTCCCGCAAACATGCACGACTCTGCTCAACACATGCATTATGTTGGGCACTTCAATCTGACACTGCTTCACAAGCACACACCAGTCTACTTCTGCTCCGCCCAACCGCGTTGGTGTCCCGCCCATCCGATCACCAACGATGTTGATTGCATTTGCTCCCTAGTCTGCGAACTTGTTCTTCAATCAACATCCCACACACCTGAATTTGAGAGCTCTTTTGCCAACTACTCATGCTGGTTTACACTCTGTTCCCAACTCCAGCACTCCGATGCTCATTATGCTTTATGTACCAGAGAGAGCATCACCTCAAATGCTTCAATACCAGCTGTCACGCTGAGTATCAAAGAGAGCAATACACATCCAAAAGCTCTGATACTAGCTGTCACGGGGCTAGCTATGCAGTGGATTTCACTAGCCAACGTGCGGCACTGAGAAACTACTTTTTTCACTTGCCTTAGAGGATCAAGCTACTCTAGCAGTCCCAGACTATGCCTTCAATCATCTTCATCCACCACCCATTCCCAACTGCATCTCCAACTATGCACAAGTGAACCCTTCCAACACCCTTCACAGCTGCCCATACAACTGCTCCAGAAGACCACTCGCCGAATGCCACGGCTACCCATACAACCACCGGGAGCTCTTAATATGCCTTCTTAGTTCACCTGAGGGAATGCACAACTCATGCCTCCATGACTCATCACTGACCCAACTCTCGCACCGCTGGCTGGCTCACCATCGAACACCCAACTGTTCTACATAATGCCACTAAGGAACATCACATGCACCTTTCTGTCATCCATCCATGAGTCTGCCTGAGTTGCCATGCCGGTCACCTACGCATGCACCAGCGGGGGAAGTCCTCCTCGTGAGTCCTTCCCGGGTGTGAGCCTCTACTCACCCCGACCTGCTGACTGTTCTGTCACCCAAGTCCACAACACCAAAGATCCCTGCGGGGATCACTGCAAGCTCGCCATATTTGTAGACCGCATCACATGCGGGTGAGGTACTCTTCTTCCCTTGGCTTGATCCAACCTCTGATCTCGCCCCGATGCCATGGCCACTAACATCGTCGTGCCTACTCTTTGAGACACCCGTCTGCGTCCAGACCACATTGACTCCTACTCAAGTCTTCTGCCTTAGTTGTCAGCTCACCACACTACAACTGTATCCATGATGTCCTTGACTCAGCCCACCATGTCGCACGCATCACCATGTGAACCATCCTCTATCCACTTCATGAGTCTCAGCCACTGCTTCTGCACCCACTCCGCATCCACGCTTCCGCTGCGCCTCTGATACATCTATGTGAGCACTCAACTCATCTGCACTTGTTTAACCTCTGCAAGGTTGAGGAGCTCACCACACTTGGCTCACTCACGTCTGAGTTACTTCTCCTCCGTTTCGACCTCCAGATCCCAGTCTCACTCCATCACGCCTCTTGGTTGTTTCCCACATGAACTCTGCTTCTAAGGACGTTGCCACCTCAAAGGTCTCCCCAAGTCCACTGTCACTTAACACTGGAGTCCCACTGCTGATCCATGATGCACATCTCTGCATGGACATACTCTGTAAGGGTAGAGTATATCTCCAAGGTCTCCTAAACACCCCATCCTCTGAATGTCCAAGTGCACCAAGTGTTCCACGCTCCACTTGGTGTGGGTGTGAGTTCACCACGTTGGTCTTCTTGTCTGCCATGCTCATTTGGCTCTTTAGGCTTGCACTTCACTCTCAACGCAAGGCCTCTATCATATAAGGTATTCATGCTCAAACCAACTCTCTCTGCCTCTGCATTGCTTCTCATGAGTTGCCCAACTCTGCTCCGTGTACATTGGGTAAGTTCTTCGCTCCAAGACACCCTGCACTGTTCCTAAGTGCAACCAACTTTGCTCACCAACCCACCTTGGCTAACCTTGATTCTGAGACATCCTTGGGCTCACATAGCATGGTCCTTTCAATCCCCCATGCATAACTCTTTCTCACTACATAGCCCTCAAGAGTTGCATTGGTGCGCCACCGGGAACTTCCCGGGAGGTCACCCATTTTCAATGCCTGCACGCTTAACTTGCCCAACTCGCCCAGATCTTCTGTAGGCCAATGCATGTGAGGTTTTCAACCCCAACCCATGCGAGGCCAACCATTTGCCTCAGCCGGGAGTCCCTCTGGCTCCCTGGATAGCGCCTCGTGCACTACCATGTGCTCGGATGGGGTCTGCCCATCCTAGGGGAGGTGGTTGCTCTATGAGCATGGAGACGCACCCCCCTTATACCACGTATGTGGGATATTTATACTCCCACTGCTGAGAGACCAGTCTATGTGTCCACGTGGTACATGGAAAGTTGAATGGACCGGCCTAGGGAAGAGCTACTTGGGAGTAGCATGCAAAAAGGAAAAGCCACATACAAGTGGCATTTATAAAGCTATGCGACAGTTATAAAAAGAGCATGAGCCTTAATAAGGTTTGTTTATGGCCACGACTATAAATATTATAAAGGTGTAATATTATTAATTATTGCATGTAATACCATGAATGTTGTGCAACTTTCATCAAAAATATCCCTTGTTATTATGACACCAAATGTGGCTTAGCCTATATAAAGGCTTATAGGGGGTATTTGTAAACACAAGTTGCTCTAGAGACATAAGTTTTTTGTGTGTAAGGCCATAGGCCATAGAAGTGCAACTTCATATATCACTATTTTGAAGGAGTTAGGCTCAAAATCAGCCTAGGTGTAAAAAGGGAAAATGCACATAATTTCCCTATGTTCCTAGTGATATATTCATATTCCCATTCTGGAGGCATTTTGACTCCATTTTAATGTACGAAAGTCATAGTGTACGCTCAGCGATCATCTAGAGGCTTCGTCAAGCGTACTGCTCATCCATGGAAGATTATTAGAAGGCATCTACTTCTATGACTATCATCATCGGTTGAGCCATAATTCTCGGCGGACAGAGCAACTTGTCTTCATATTTCTAGTTCAAAGTAATCTATTGGATCATGATCACCCTTATCTATCTTGTTCAAATTCATGTGCAATCGGCTGGGTATGTGATCATAGAGGGGTGGAATTCCCTATACCACTATCATTTGGGTATCAGATAGACATGTTCACTGATATCCACATATATGTTCATTGCTTCCTTGTATGTTTGTGCAAGTTTACAACTTTTAAGCGTAATGAATCGGTTCATATGAACCCATATATGTAGGCAATGCCAAACTCCGTTATCAATCTTCTTTGCAGTGTGTGTGCTTAGTTTTATATTGCATTTTACATTTGAAGTTGATAGCATGTGTGAAGTATAAAATATTGCAGTGCCTATAGGGGTTCATGGGTAGTTAAGAATTTTACCCCTATTTACGGATCACATTGGCTCTCCACCAAGGGTTTCAATAACATATGACGGACCACTAGGTGTCATTGGAGCTTCCACCATGAGTAGAAGGTAGGTATGGATTAGGAGCATTTATTGATGCAAAGTAGAGGATATTAAGCATATTATTTTAAAGAACAAATAACAACATACAAAATCATTTTTCTACGAGAATCACCATAGTTAAGACTACTATCGAGAGGTGTTCCCACATCATTATAATTACCACTAGGGAGTATTGGCCTACCCGGAGCCCAGGTGTAGGAAACTCATAAGGCCTTCATGATGGATTCCCATGCTACATGGAAAAACAACCGCCCCTTATAAAAATACACAAGATCTGTGCTTATCAAGAATAAAAATAATTCATAGAGAAAAAATAAGACCTGATGTTGAGGGGTCCCACCTCCCCATGAATCTAGATTTCCCTCTTCCCAATTGTCTCTAAATAAACAAGTGCAGACATTAGTTTTAAATCATTCATGTATTCTCTCTAAAATGTATTCCTAAATAGAGGATATTAAATGGTCTTATAATTTAGCAAAAAGATAATTTTAAGTATGCAACAAACGAAGATTAAATGGTCTTATAACATAGCAAATAGAGAATGTTAAATATACCAAAACTTTAAATAAATAAATTGATAAATGTAAAATATTGTTGTCATGTACAATAAATTACATTCTAAATTTCAAAATCATGAATAATGATTTATTTTCCTTTTTTTCATATTTAATTGTATTGCAGGATGAGAAGGATGTTGCTCCTAACTTCAAAGGTATGATTCTACTCTTCTAGGTATTTCAAAGATTAAGGGTTCCCATATTTATGAGTTTTGGGGAAACATAATTAGATATCACGAAACCACAAGAACACATGGCATGCAAGTCTATCAATATGCATTTCTTTGTGCTTAATCAATTCCCACTAATCTAGGGCTTTTGTACTAGATTTTAATATTTATGCTCTAGTTAGAATCATTTTCCATGTAATATTCATACAAAATTTAATTCGTAAATTTTGTTTATATTTCATACAAATAACTTACGAGATTTTGCATTTTTTTTGAGAGTCTATCCTTCAAAAAGAAAGACACCACTAACACACGTGTTTTGTCCTTGCATATATCTACATTTTTTTGAGCATTGTTTTATTCTCCTCCATCGGATATGAAACACTCTAGATGCTTTACTATTCGAGAACGTTCTTGTGTCTTATTCTAACACAATGGGGTTTGTATTTATGGAAAATATGGAATGCACCATTCCGTTGATTTCAATAAATTTAAAAGACTACAAAACCATCCAGATACATCTGCTACATTCCTTCTATGTTATCATAGTTTTTTATCATATGGTTTTAGGGTTCTTTTTTTAAATCTATTTTTTTAGTTTCTCTGTTCTTGCATTTTAAAAAATATATCATAAACTTTGTTTAGAAAATTATAATCAATTTTTAAACAATTGTTAGCTCAAGGAAATTGATTATTCAACTTTAGAAATGAGTTTTGAACTCTTTCTTCATCTTAATGACATTGATCTTCATTTATTTGATTTTGTGTGTTTGCCCCGTCATTTATTATTTAAAAATATGTGTGTTCATAACCTACATGTTTTCCTTGCCATCTGTTTAGAATGAGATTGTGTTTTCTTGAAATGAGTTTTGATCTTCATTTATTTGATGTTGTGTGTTTGGCCCGCCATTTATTATTTAAAAATATGTGTGTTCATAACCTACATGTTTTCCTTGCCATCTGTTTAGAATGAGATTGTGTTTTTCTTGAAATGAGTTTTGAACTCTTTCTTCATATTAGTGATACTAATCTTCATTTATTTAAAATTGTGTGTTTGGCTTGCCATTTATTATTTAAAAATATGTGTTTGTAAGCTACATGTCTTCCTTGCCATTTGTTTAGAATGATGTTGTGTTTGCTTATATGAAATTGCATCCTTGGAGACAATATTCCTTTGAGACATTTTGTCAAATAGTTGTTGTACAATGTATCCTCTTAGCAAATAGTGTTTGTTTCACTGTCTTCCTAGCACATATCACAAAGAAGGGTAGAGAATATAGAAAAGCGAATCGTGTAAGAAAATATTGAAAAAAAATTGTGTAGTTGTACATATCTTCATAGATGTCGTATGTATTGTGCAATATGAATTTCAACATAGATAATAGATTTCATGGTATAATGAAACAGGGAGGAAACAATATATTCCATACACATTTGTTATTACTTGAATTAAAATATTCCATTCTTAGTGATTAACTAAAATTAAACTAAAACCTAGTGGAAGGTATATTAAATTAGCTAATCTAAATAGGAGGACTAAAACGTTGTTAATAAACTAAAGTAGCATGTAATAAATGTAAATAAATTATTCTAAATAGAAATAAAACCCTAATGTACAAGAGAAAGCGGAGAAATGACTTAACTAATAAGAGGAGACTCTCGTAGGTTGTCGTAGGCTTGATTAGAGAATTTGGAAGTGTAGGACGATCACTCAAGAGTCCTATGAAGATTAGATCAGGGATGTTTGAATTGACTGGGGTGCTTGGGAAGGTACTCAGGTGCCTTGGGGGTGTCCTAGTCTGCAATCATGGCTCTCTGATTATGGTAGCAAGTTGGTTCTGAATAATTCATGTATGTTGCACTAGATTCGTCGAGTGTACTGTATAGTGACCCAGAATGCAAGGAGAAATACCTAAACCCTAAAAAAATAAAGACGCATATGAATGGGTCGGACTCACCTTAGCCACCAAACTAGTGGACTTATCACTGAGAATTGCACTACATTGTGGACCCTAATGTAGTTCTGGTGTGTGTGTGTGTGTGTGTGTGTGTGTGTGTGTGTGTGGTGCCCTAGACGCTCTCATGTTAATCATACTTTGTGAAGTAGTGAGAAATAATAGATATAGAAATCTAAGTAGCACGTGTGCATGGAATAAAATGGAATCCTTCCCCCTATGCAGTGTTTGTGATGCAATGGATGAAGCCCTAGATGGAGTGATAGTAGTGATAAGATGCAAATAACATAGGACCCTTATTATGGTCTTATAACTTTATATTTATAGGGCTCTCAAGCTTTATTTCGTAATTAATCCTGACAAGGCCGACTGAGAAAAGATAAGGATGACCAACAACTAGAAGTGACCCAAAAAGAATAGGAAGAGGTTGTGCATAGACCGATGTGCCCGGAATGGGACCAGGGTGCCTCAGGGTGCCCCAGTATAGGATGAGGTGCCCTGATTTGAGAATAGAATGTCAAAATGTTCATGAAATGGGTTGATCGGTATCGGGAAATACGCAGGAAAGACGAAATAAAAGATAAGAAAAAGGTGGCCATAAGGTGGGATTAATTAGTACTTTGTACACTTGAGAACCTTATAACTAGTAGTATAATACCAGGCTAAATATTGTCTAATGTGTAATATTTGTGTCTACATTTTCCCCCACTTTATGTTGGTGAGAGGAAAGATTGGTAACATAAAGTTGATAGATATGCGTACTATGTCACACTCAAAATTCCCCTCGTTTTTCAAGTCGAGATTCAAAATTTTTAAGTTTGTGCCTTTGAGAGATGTTTGAACAAATTGAGAAGTCTGGAGAGATAGAAAAATTTGTGATTTGAAGAAGTTGGTGCTCATTTGCAATCTCGCTCTGTTAATTTAAAATCTTGCAGTCCACATGGTTTGATAAAATATCTATCTTCCCTGTCTGGATGCTTGAAAATTATTTCTTTCACTCGAATGAAATTGTCAATCCTTCTCTTTTGGATGTGGATCGTGTCAAGCCTTGTATTGTTTGCAGTTTCTCTTTCCATGGAGAACAATTTGAAATTCAGGCGTAAATAGTGGAGTTTCCCCTCCTCTGTATTTTTTTCTACATTCAGTGAATGACGGGCGTATCTTCCCTGTCAATTTTTGGACCTAGCATCCACGAGTATGTGGACATCTCTAATTGGATGCGGCGTGGCAGATTATTTTGTGAACTTATCATTTTTTGTTATTTTTACAAAAGTGTCAAATTGGCTCCGTGGCCCCGAAGGATCCTGATTGGTCGAATTGAGCTAAGGCAGGAAGGCGGATCATCAGAGGACTTTGAAGATTTTTGCTTTATTGCCAAAAGGAGTAAAGTTACAAAAATGATCCGCAACTCCGATGAAGCCATGCATTGAATATCCGTTGAAAAGTCAAAGTAGAGAGGCGGGTTGTCGGGACACTTTAGGAATTTTGGCTTTTTTTCCATAAAAGGCATAAAGTGATAAAGTGAACCGTGGCCCCGCTCATGCCAAGGGATGAATTCAAATGTTGAGTCCTACATTGAAAGTCAAAACGGGAAGGCGGGCCGTCGGAGCATTTTGCGAATTTTGGTTTTATTTCCAATAAGAGAGTTAAAAGTTATAAAATGCTCCGCGACTCCGCTGGGGTCTTGAGCCTGCATTGAAAATTCAAAACGGGGAAGCGGGTTGGTGGAGAACTTTAAGAATTTGAGCCTTGTTTCCAAAAGAAGTAAAATTATAAAGTGAGCCACGACTCTGTTACCACTTAGGTGCCACATGTCTCTTCGGCACACTTTTGGTATGGTGCACAAACGCGGAGACCCCAAACATGTGCAGGCCCTCCATGTGGTCAGAGTCTGAAAAGATAAAGCTAGCTATTAAATTGGCTAAGTATAAAGAGCTGACGAAAAACCTCCATGTGTCCCAATGGCACACCTCCAAAGGCCAAGTTCAAAGTAGGATCCTAAGTGAGCAAAAAATCTCCACGTGCCTCATCGGCACAACTTCAAAGGTGTGGCCCAAAGAGAGACCCTGAACTAGCGCTAGCCCTCCACATGTCTCAGGTCTGAAAAGGGGACACCGGCCATTGAAAAGTACAAGCTCGGGAAAGGCCGAAGGAAGCTTCCACGTCCTCAGTTCGGCGCATCTTCAAGGTTAAAATCTGGAGGTGGTCCCCAAATGTGCACAGGCCCTCCACGTGGTTAGAACCAAGAGTGGACAGAGCCAGCCATTCAAAATTCTAGAGTTTGCGGAAGCCTCCATGTGTCCAATTAGCGCTCTTTCAAAAGTAAAGTTCGGGGGGTAGTTCCAAACATGCGCCAACCCTCCACATGTCTCGGGTGAGGCAAAACATCTCCACCAATGGGAGGGACTTAGGATGAATATAAAGGAAATGGAGTAGGCTCGTGGACGATGCCACTTGTTAGTTTGGCGCAACTTAAGGATTAAAAGGAGGGAGGCAAAATCTTAAGAGTCGCAAGGTTGCCATGTGGCCCTTGTATTGATCCGAAAATAATCAAGTTATTACTTCCTAATCTCGGACCCTTGTAGGCTTTAATTATTTGCTGATAATTTAATCGTTTTAAGTAATCAATTTAAAATAAAATGCAAGACATTAAAGACAATTACACAAAGATTGATTACGGAGTTCGGCAATTGCCTATGTCTCCGGGTTCGTGGTCGAACCGTTCCACTAGTCAAAACTTGTAAGTTACAATAGTACTTTCACAAGAAAACCTAATAGAAACTATTATGAACTTGCTTAGAAGAATATCCAGACCTTCAGATGACAAGGGTGAAAGATAACACTCGACTTCCACCTTCTTGGCGTATTCGGCAAGCTCGATGGCTCCAGCTCCACTATTCGGAAACCTCTGGTTCTTGATCGGACCTTCCAGACGCTAATACAATGCCCTATGGCTCTCCAGTCGATATTCCAAGCTCCGCAATAATTTACTGTGGCGCTATGGGCCTGAATAAGTAGTATTAATAACTCCTAGCCACAAATATTCCATCTAATATTACCTAAAATAATAGGCCAATAGACAATATTTGTTGACACATCTCACAAACAAGCTTAAAAAATAATAAGCTTCTCAGACTAATGTGTGTGCTTTACAATAGAATGGGTTCCCTATTTATAAAATTTTAGGGCCCTGAAAAAATGCAATTAACATTTATCCTAAGGCTAAAAATGCATAGTGGATGGGATAGGCTTATCTCCATTTTTGTTGGATTACATTGTTTTAGTGGGTATATCCCACATTTTGAGCGCGGCATTTTTAATGGGATAAAGTCCCATATTTGGCAATGGGGGATATTGTTTGAGGCTTAATTAAGCCTTTCCACGCATTTTAGGTGGTCAAAAGACCACTTTAGAGCATAACTGCCCCCACCTTGATCACCACATGGATTTCCACGCATGGCTTAATGCCTCCTACCACCGCTTCACTCCTCCTACACGTGGAAGCATAACATGTTGGCTGCTTATGTAGGTATACTAATGTATAAACATTAATATAAAAGCAAAGATATCTATATGTGTGGTATGTGGCATTTGGGAATAATGCGTGGCAAATAATTACAAGGTAATTTGAAATTCGACCCACATGAAATATGGCGAATAAGACCACCTGTTGACCCATGATTGGAAAGTCAAACGAATTTGACGAGTGGTGGCAAGCCACGTGGTGGCTTGTGGACCCACCACGTCAGCGATAATACCATAGTCCACAAAGCGGCCGGGCTCCCCTCCGTAATCAAAGTTGAGCCTCTTGCTCTGATGCACTATTCCATTTCACGATTGTCGAAGACCAGTGGATAAAACCCCTTCAATTTTGCCAATGCCTTTTGCCACATGTCGCAGTGTGATTTGTCCAATATTGACCAGTTGACCGGACATAACTAGAGCTCTCGATGTTTGTTTACCGCGTTCTCACAGTCGTTGGAAATCTCTTGACATGATCTTCTACAATGACACCATTTAGGGATGTTTAGGGAACTTTCAAAAATGATCCTGTGATCACACCTCCCCACTGAGAAAGGTTTTTGTCTCAAAAAAGCTTCCATACTGTCCTTGAATCTGAAAAACTCTACTACCACCTCGGAAGTGCTACTGTAGTAGACCCTTGGGTCTTCTCCTCCAACTTCTCACTTCGAAAACTCTGCTATGATCCTGGGACCTGTGGGTTATGGGCCCACGACGCTTCCGCTGTGCCACTCTGATATCCGAAGAAGACCTCCACGCCTTCGATTTATGGTGCTAAGTTTCTGAATGAAACCTCAATGCTCCTTCTGTGCGGTGCTAAGCTTCTTGATATCTGACAACAAGGATCTTCTTTGACTCTATAACACAGCTCCTAGATCCAAGTTGATTTCATAGAATCCAAACTGATTTGAAGGAACTCCATGTTACGTAGAGCTTTGATTGATCTGATGTCAATGATGGACAATGACTTGTCCCTTTTAAGACCTCAACACCTCCGATGCATGATGCTAAGTCTCTGTAGACCTCAACACCTCCAATGCACGATGCTAAGTCTCTATAGACCTCAACGCCTCCGATGCACGATGCTAAGCCTCTTTCAATACCTCAAGCCTCGAATGCATGATGCTAAGTCTGTTATAGACCTCAACGCCTCTGATGCATGATGCTAAGCCTCTTGCAAGATCTCGAGCCTCCAATGCACGATGCTAAGTCTGTCGATCAACTACCATTCAAATGTGTGGTCACAATGCCTTGACACCGAATGACATTTCGAGTTGATCTCTTGAGAGCTCCTCTTGTTGACATACTAATATCAGGTACCACTCTACTGCACGGTCACAATGCCTCTACACAGAATGAAGTTCTGACCTGATGTCAATGCCAACGGTGATTCAGGTACCATTCTACTGCATGGTCACAATGCCTCTACACAGAATGAAGTTCTGAGCTGATCTTTTGAGAGATCCTTTTAGAGATCCTCTTGTTGACATACTAATATCAGGTACCACTCTATTGCATGGTCACAATGCCTCTACACAGAATGAAGTTCTGACTCGACGTTAATGCCAATGGTTATTCAGCTACCATTCTACTGCACGGTCACAATGCCTCTACACAGAATGAAGTTTTGAGCTGATCTTTTGAGAGCTCCTTTTGTTGACAAATTATATCAGGTACCATTCTACTAGATGCCCATAATGACTTCTCCACAGAACGAAGTTTTGACCCAATGTTAATGCCAATGGTGATTCAGCTACCATTCTGATGCATGGTCACAATGCCTCTACAAAGAATGAAGTTCCGAGCTGATCTCTGCGAACTCTATTGTCTGCACAAGTGTCAGATCAATCTCTAAGCTTATATGAGTCAAATCCTGTATACAAGTTGTAACAGGTACTCACACGCTGATTAGGAGATAGGTTCCCCTAACAGGGTCTTTCTACAACTTTCAAATACAAGTGTGATGAAATTATATCCTAATACACCATGTAAAACTAGTTGTAAAAATGCTCCATTTTTGGAGTCTTGTACAATAAGCTTAAAATACCAATTCTATAGGAAAATAATTTTGCATGGTAAACCTGTTGCGAAATTTCTCCTACTTAGTGGCTTATGTACATGGTCTTCTCCACTGCATCGCAATGTGGATTGACTTAATTTGTCTCCTCCCTACTGGACCAATAACAAGGAAAAATATACTGCATCTTATGGTGTTAGAACAATTCACCAAAAATAATTTCCCTTTGGGGTCTTACTAATGCAAGTATAACAGAGTACAAACATTTCCTAGAATTGGGTCTTTAACTAATGTGTCTTGTATGGTTAGATGTATATAAATGTTGCCCTCAAAGGGGTCTTTGTTAGGTTGTGGAGCCTGTTTTCATGTGTGAAAGTGTTGAAGACTGTACACTAAGAGTACTGTACACTTTTCATGTATCCTCGTCGGGGTTTGGGGGCGCAGACCCCGAATTTTTTTTTTTAGGCGTAAATTTTTTTTGGCCTCGAAAAATGCACCCGACATATCGGGAAACGTGCTTTTCTCATATGGGTGAGTTTTTTGACCCATAGGTTTATGGGACGGGTTTTTCCCATGGTTTTGATACCCACGGTTTTGTGAAACTGCTTAAGCAGTTGTCTATTTATATTGTCTTATGCATATGATAGATGTACAAGCAAATGTATTGCAGATGTGTTTTGAATTCGGCTGTGAATTCTGTAGAGTTTGTTGAGCATAGCTCCAAACGGATCTGGGTATTGTATTGAGAGAGTGGTGGCTTGTAATAAAATATGAGCAAGTGATTCTTGGTGGACGTAGCCCAAATTGGGTGAACCACGTTAAATACTGTCTCTTTGTGTTGTGTTATTTTATTCTGCAATTTTATTTGAGATCTGTAATAATTTCTGCTTATTAGTTTCTACTGTTGCGATTCTGTGAGGGATTATTCCGCATATTTTATCCCTTATTTCCTAACAGTCTTACTAATACATTCTACCTTACACATTAGTTTTCTTGTTTTATAAGAGCATTAAATAATGCTCGATAGCCTAAAACAATAGTTGAGCAATATATCAACATATTATTACACCTTAGATTTCTTACCAGCTGTAGAATCCTCGGTGTCGGCTTATCTCAATATATGCCTTGTGGATCATCAAATGATCTTTTATCTGCATATGAGATACAATGGATTCATCCAAATAGAAATGCAAGAAAATTACTGAGTATGTTAAACCTGTCTCTCAGTCTATCCCACCAATCTGAAATCCAAAAGTACAAGCCAATGCCATCCCTGTCAAAGCAACCTGTACTGATTAACCTACTCGGAGAATAGCAAGTTTGCAAGCGCGATCACCTGCTCTGATACCAAACTTGCTTCGGATATTAACAAGTTTGCAGGTGTCAATTACCAGCTCTAATACCAAATTTGCTTGGAGATTAGCAAGTTTGAAGGCCAACAACCAACTCTGATACCAACTACCAAGTCCACATTTATCCCTATTGCTCAATTTTTGCAAGGGTGTAAAAATAGACAACATTTTGGTGACTCACAAGGGCCATCTGCTTGCTAGATGAGCTAATCAGTTGATCTGATGTCGATGATAATACCATAGTCCACATGGTGGCCGGGCTCCCCTCTGTAATCAAAGTTAAGCCTCTTGCTCTGACGCGCCATTCCATTTCACAATTGTCAAATGCTAGTGGATAAAACCCCTTCAATTTTACCAACACCTTTTGCAATGTGTTGCAGTGCGATTGGTCCAATATTGACCAGTTGACTAGAGTTGACTTTCTCGTTGACCAAACTTTGACCGGAAATAACTAGAGCTCCCGATGTTCGTTTGCCACGTTCTCACAGTCGTTGGAAAGCTCTCGAAATGATCTTATACATTAACACAATTTAGGGATGTTTAGGGAACTTTCAAAAATTATCCCCTGATCATGTATGGACAGACCCTTTCACATATTGTAAGCCCGTATTAAACGCCCAACCCCGTACCTTTAGATAACCATGTGTTTTAACCAAGAGCTCGGAATTGAGTGGGAAAGGACTTTTCGGAGAGCTCTCAGCACCTGCTACTCACCCGCCACCATTAGTGATCTGGTCTTCCATTTTTGAGGCTATCAAGTCTCTCACCTATCGCCATGAAAACATAAAATATTATTTTCAGTAGGATTTGATGGCTGGGAATCTGGAAAACGTATTTCACGCCATTAATACGTGATCTGATTGTTTCAAACAGATTAGATATTGATTCGATCTTCCATCCTTCCTTCTCCAACACGCCAAATAGACATGGAGAACCAACTAGATATCTTGATTTGGTTGAAAATATGGAAAACATCTTTCGTGCCATTAATATGTGATCAGACTGCTTTAACTAGATCAAATTTTATCTGATCTCCCATCCTTCCTTCTTCAGCATGCCAAAGACATACAAAACCAAATTTGACAGATTGTAGGTGGATTTGAAGGGGCATTTATGGTTGGTGGTTGAGATTCCAAATCATATTTTCTTCCTTCTCTTCTTCTCCTCTTTTCGCTTCATCTATGAATGTAAGAGCTTGGCTCAGTAAAAATGTTGGACTCTGATACTTTTGAAGTGTAAATAAAATCAAAAGCAATCAATATAGAAGAATTTCCCCTCTCTCTATCTTCATCTATTGTCTCTTCTTGCTTGCCTGAAATATGTAGATCATTTATCTTTTGTAATAAGAAACTTTGTTCTCTTATTGATATTATTTCTAGAAATTTGTGTCTATGGAATGATATCTTATACTGTGAATGAGAATGACTCTGTTATGTATCACCTTTGCTCAGTACGTATAAGGTTATACTCTGCTATTTATATTTCCTGAAAGTACTATTACATTCTGCTCTTTCCTTTCTTCAGTTCTTCCATTCGTTTGTATTGATAAGCTATTTTGGTAAAAAAACATTTCAAGATGTCAGAAGTTTAGCCTTAAGATGAAAGTTGTACATTTGTATATAAGCTTTGATTCTTGTTTTCAATAAGGGAACCTCTCCCATAAAGAGGAGGGACTTGTTGTCCCGTGACTGTGGTTTTGTTAAAGTACATGTTATCCCAAATTCACCCCCGACAAAATTGGTCAAGACAACCCCACACATAGAGAAAATATGAAGGGAAAATGTCGTACCTATGGGCTTGCATTCCAAAATGAGGCAAAGGAAAAATGGCAAGGATCCAAGGTCTTTAGGCTCAAAACGATTCAGAAAATAATCCAAAATCGACTAAGTATGGAAGAGCCAGTAGAGGGAACCACGTGTCCTAACGAAACCCCTCGAAAGGTGAATCCAAAAAGAGAATCTCAAACAAGCGCCGCATCTCCACGTGTCTCAAGACGAAACAAAGGTAGGGGAAAATGGTCAAGCAGAGTTAAAAGGTGGAGCTTCAGGGCCGTGGGAATTTTCTAGATTTTGTGATTCTCACAGAAAAGGGGGAAAAGATAAATTATGGACCCAAAAACCTGATTTTTCCCTAATTTGGCTGTCACGCCTCCCATATTAAAGGGGACCCATTTTTTAAAACTATTTTCCCATCCATTCGTACGGACCCGATACAAAATTTGAAGGGGCATATCTTTTAACTCGGGGCTCGAAGTATTACAAATCTGACAACGTTGAAAATATCTCGGCCTCACCAACCAGATGGAGGAAACATCTTCAGGCCTTCAATGCAGGATCTATCTATTTCAACAACCAGATTGGATTCGATCTATTTCTACCATTTCCTCTTCCTTCAAGGTGCCGAACCAAGGATTGATGCAGTAAAGATGGATTTGGGGGCAGATTTTATCAAAAGCATTAACACACATGGTTGAGTTTCGACTTGTTTTTCCCACTTCTCTCTCTCTCTATCTCTCTTTGTTCTCTCTGATCAAATCTATAAATACAGGGGCAAGATTCATTGTAAAAGGTTGTTCATTCTCCTTCCCTTCTCGCCTCTCTCTTTCTTCTCTAGGGTCGAATGTGGAGTTTAAACCTTCCTCCCCTGCTCTATAAATGGTGTTTTTGCCTCTTACTCGTGTATGCTGCTTTATGTAAATTTTTGAAGTAATAAAACTCATTTTTGTGATGTGTTTTTCCATCCTTCGCTTGTTTTCATTGCATCTTCTTGCCTCTCATCATTCTGAAGTATTCTGTGCATGTTTTTGGATGTTTCATTTCCAGATTTGGGAGTTGTGTTCATTGGGTTGAAACGTTTCCTATGTGAAATCTAATCTTTGGTATGTGATGCTGCTGTCCATATTCTCCATTGCTCACCTCTATTCGTTTCATGGTGGTTTGGGTAGATGATCAACATTTCCCTTTTTTTGGTGCTATCACCTCTGTAGTGTAGGATTTCTTTATTTTCATGCTCTCTCTCTCCTTGGTCCCTTGGAATTGTTAGATTAAGAGTAGGTAGTCACATTTCCTTCCTTAGAAGTAGGTTAGCATTAGGATCAGGAAGAAGAAGCCAGCTTTCTCTGGAGGGCCATCTCAAGTCTGTCAGTCCCACAACTTGAGAGATGGTCCAATGTTATGCAAATCACACCAGATGATTCTACCTTAGACAAGTAGACCTGTAGAAATCATTTGGGGGTGCTATGATTTCACACTAACAGTTTTGGCACACCCGGTGGGATAGGTCTGAAGCACCTTACCACTTCACTTCATTAGGTTTGATGTGCTCTTGGTGAAGATTTCAGCATTTGGAGGCACTTTCGGGCACATCTAGCGACTCCATCTGGTCAAAAACCCATTCTCTAAGTTGCAGACCTTTTCCATCAATTTCCACTCATTTCATCCATTTCTTCTTCCATCTCTTTCATTTTCTCCCAATCCATGAGGTTGTGCAATCATGACTTCATTCCCTTCATGAAACTCACACTTACAGCAATATAGTCTACCTCCTATGTATTTCCCAACTCCTCCAGATCAACATTATAATTAGATCCATAACCATTATGCTTACCTATATGAGCAGTGTCAAAACTAGTTTGACTATGAAGCTTATCAAGGACAAGGGAATGCATATGATGGCAACAATTATGCAAAGGATGCTAGTCTACTGGAGAATATTCCAAAAATGGAGGCTAACATGGTTCAATTAAGGGCAACAACTCAAATGTGGGCTTTCAGAATTGGTTGCAGGGCACCTTGTCCATGGGAAGGCCCTTTTCCAAGATAATAAAACCCTCAGGAGAAGCTGGACTTCATGGTTGAAGTGTTGCCTCAGCTTACACGGTGGGCTGAGGAGATCAGGGCTTATGAGAAAAGTGCAAGACAACCTTGTTAATGGGTAAGTCAATCACCAGATCCCTGCCTTTCATTTTCTCTCCCTCAATCTTTATCATTTCAACAGAGGCAAGAGTCAAGCCCCTCATTTGCTTCCCCAAGTGTTGATTTCATTTCTCCATTCCCTAGTCTTCCATCCCACCTCAGTTTCTCTACCCTTTTCCCTTCCAAACCCAATTCCCCTCTAATAGAGCCAAAAGAAATGCCTTCCCCTCTACCAAAAACAAGGAAACAACTAGTGGAGACCCCACCCACTACTCCTCTTGCCTTCCCAAGTCCATGTTGGGAAGAGAATCCAAAAACCAACCATAGAGAATATCAAACAGAGGAACCCAACAGAGAAGAAATGATAGAAAATATGAAGAGTTGGGCTACTAAATTTAAGTTTTCAAAGGTTCCCTTGTTAGTTAAACCTATGGAGGAGGCTGAGGTCAACCCACAACTGGTGGAAGCTCCAGCTACAACATAAGCAAGGGAAGAAGGAGCTACTCCTAATCCAAAATAAGAGGAGTACATTCCAGTTGTGGAGGAGGACCATACATTTTTAGAGGCTCCAAGTGTGGAGTAAGCCGCAAAAGAACCTTCAGTTCTTCCTCCCACTTCATCCCCTTCAAGATTTGATGTTGAGGAAGAGTTTGATATTTCAAACATCATGTTTGAGGATGAAGGGAACCATGGTGAGTCAATTGTAGATCAGGAGGACACCATGAGGGAGGTTGAGCACCTGCAATAGGACAACAAGGAGGCAGATTACCTATCTGACTTGGATGATTGCCTTGATGGAGGGGAACCCATGGAGATTACATCATTTTTTCCTTCATCTCTCACATCCCAAGCATATGAGCCTGCTCCCATGGAGGAGAACATTCAGGAACAACAACCTGTACTCCATAAAAACCCTCTGGAACCAAGATTGGAAGGCATGACTCTCCCATGTTCTTCACAGGAGCAGGAAGAGAAAAGGCAGGACGATGTCATCGTCTCTCTCACACCATCCACTCAAGAAGGTCCACAAGACTCCATTTTTGGAGTTGAATTAAAATAAATGGGCACATCCAAAGGATCATACCATGCCCAATCAGGTACTTGGCTTCATTGGAGTCAAAGGAGAAACCAAAACTAGTCATGCCTACTTCAGGGCATGAGGATGAGCATAAAAGTACCAAGGGTCATCATCAACACCTCCAGAAGTTCGATGCAAGTCAGTTTGAGGAGGTATTTTCCATTAATGTTTATACCTTGATGATTTGGGTGGAGGACTGACTTATTGTCCAGTTTTTCAGCTCATCCAACCAGCCATGTTCAGTGCCAAATCAGTTGTGTGGCTGTCATTTTTGAGGAAGGGAAGCTATTTCTCCCTACTAGTTGTAGGTTTTGTTTGAGTTGCCTTTGCTCTTGATTAGAGTAGATTAGGTAGGTTTGTTTTCAGTAGAAGAAGTGATTTACACACTCTACATGTTCCATTTGGAGCATGTATGATTTTTAGTTTGTACATAGTTTTTGGTGTTGTTGTATTGCTCTTGTACAGTGCATTCAGTTGTCTTTTGGTGAAGTTCAACTTCAGGTTTCAGCGGGTTTCCAAGCAGTTTAGAGGTCAAAATTTCAGAGTTCAGATCAAAATCAGTTTATAAGGCTGGAATCCATGCCTAATGGAATGCTTCAAGGACATTGGTCTCTTATCTTCATCTAGTAGGTAGATGTCCCCATGAGTCACCAAATTGTTATCCCAAATTCACCCCCCTGGTAAATTTGGTCAAGACAACCCCGCACATAGAGAAAATATGAAGGGAAAACATCATACCTACTGAGCTCACATTCCAAAATGAGGAAAAGGAAAAATGGAAAGGATCCAAGGTCTTTGGGCTCAAAACCGTTCAGGAAAGAATCCAGAATCGACTAAGTATGGAAGAGCCAGCAGAGGGAACCACGTGTCCTTACGGTGCCCCTCCAAAGGTGAATCCAAAAAGAGAAGCTCAAACAATCACCACATCTCCACGTGTCTCAGGATGAAATGGATGTAGGGGAAAATGGTCAAGCAGAGTCAAAAGGTGGGGCTTCGGGGTTGCAAGAGTTTTTTGGATTTTGTGAAAAGGGGGAAAAGATAAATTGTGGACCTGCAAACCTGATTTTTCCCTAATTTGGTTGTCACGTGTCCCATATTAAAGGGGACCCATTTCTAAAAAATATTTTCCCATCCATTCATATAGACCCGATACAAAATTCGAAGGGGCATATCTTTCGACTTGGGGCTTGAAGTAATGCAAATATGACACCTTTGAAAAGATCTGGGCCTCACCAACCTAGATGGAGGAAACGTCTTCGGGCCTTTAATGTGGGATCCATCTGTCTCAACAACAAGATCGGATTCGATCTGTTTCTAGTCATTTCCTCTTCCTTCAAGGCCACCAAACCAAGGATTGATGCAAGTAAAGATGGATTTGGGGGCAAGATTTTATCAGAAGCATTAACAGCAGTGATTGAGTTTCAATGTGCTTTTCTTGCTTCTCTCTCTCTCTCTCTTTCTTCTCTCCGATCAAATCTATAAATACAGGGGCATGATTCATTGTAAAAGGTTGTTCATTCTCCTTCCCTGCCCGCCTCTCTCTTTCTTCTCCAGGGTTGAATGTGGAGTTTAAACCTTCCTCCCCTGCTCTGTAAATGGCTTTTTTACCTCTTGCTCGTGTATGATGCTCTGTGTAAATTTATGAAGCAATAAAACTTGTTTTTGCGATGCGTTTGTCCATCCTTCACTTGTTTTCATTGCATCTTCTTGCCTCTCATTGTTCTGGAGTATTTTGTGCATGTTTTTAGATGTTTCATTTGTAGATCTGGGAGCTATGTTCATCGGGTTGAAACGTTTCCTATGTGAAATCTGATCTTTGGTCTGTGATGTTGTTGTCCATCCTCTCCATTGCTCACCTCTATTCGTTTCATGGAAGTCTAGGTAGATGATCAACATTTCCCTTTTCTTGGTGTTATCACCTATGTAGTGTAGGATTTCTTTATTTTCATGCTCTCTCTCTCTTTCCTTGGTCCCTTGGAATTGTTAGATTAGGAGTAGATAGTCACATTTCCTTAGAAGTAGTTTAGCATTAGGAGCACGTAGAAGAAGCCGACTTTCTCTAGAGGCCCATCTCAAGTCTGAAAGTCCCACAACTTGAGAGATGGTCCAATGTTATGCAAATCACACCAAATAATTTTTTCTTAAAAAATTAGACCTGTAGAAATCATCTGGGGGTGTTGTGATTTCACACTTACAGTACCATTTTAAAACCCAACAGTTTTTTGAGACTCTACTGGGGATTTCATTTGAATGTATCCCTTTCTAAACATTTAACGTATCCCTTTCTAAAACAACTTCAAGATCATTTTTTGGTGTGGCGACTCTATGATATACACATGGGAAGAAAGCTCTCGAGTTTGAAGATTCTCATTTTCAACTTCTGGGACAACAAAACTTCTCTCTTCTTCCAGTAAGAAGGAACAAAGGAACTCATTCTGTAAGCACACCTCATGTTAAAGACAAAAATTCCTAGAATAACATTCCTCCGTAACAACTCAGCTCTAATCTTCTTGCTCTGATACTTGCTGATGTTTCAGTTCCCCTTTCAGACAATCTTCCCACAGATGGCGGCACATCTACCTTGGGGAAAATGGATTGGGCCTTTTTCTCTTCCTCAACCATTGCATGAGTTACCAAGGAGTAGTAGGAAAGGTTTTCCTAAATTCTGAGGTGATGGGAAGGTACACCCTAGATGAACACATTACAGCCTTCAACGTTGTATGTGGGATTCTTGGGATTGAGCATGAAGACATTTCTGTCAGGCTCTTTGTAGAAACATTACAGTATAATGTTGCTGATTGGTTCTATCATCTTCCTACTGGGTCAATTACTGATTGGACCACATTGACAACTTAGTTTGAGGAACATCTCAAACCTGATGAAGATGTGCATGCTCTCTTGGGTCAAATTTATCATATCAAGAAGGAACCACATGAGCCCATGAGAGAATTTGTGGCCAAATTCAACAAGCTCATTCATAAAATTCCACAGAACACTCGTCATGTAGATCAAATCCAAAAATTCTTCTTCCTAATGCTCAGTTACCTAAAGTAAGCTATGCACTAAGGAGAGCTAACCTTGCAACTCTGGATGTTGATCAACATTTGGCTATCAGTGTTGAGGATGATTTAATCATGTCTGGTAAACTAAAAAGAGAATCCTCCAAATCTAAAGCATCTTCTTCTTCCTCTTCCCCTGGAGCCAATGCTGATCAGTTAGTATAGAAGCTTGTAAATGATCTCATTGCTATCAAGAAACAATTAGCTCAACATACTCTTTACCAAGATATTCCAAGGAAGAATTTTTAGCCCAGGAACCATTTACCTCCTTCTCAGAATAAATTGGCTATTGAAGGCCCACCTATCAAGGTTCCAGTCAATGTAACTTGTGAAGTTCAAGAACCTGATGATGAGGAGTTTAATGAACTCTATGAAGACCCTGAATAAGAGGTTGATGAAGAACATGAGGAACTTGGTGGATCTCAAGCTCATTTCCTCACCACTGAAGGTATGGATGATGAAGATGAATATGATGAAAGAGTGGCAGAGATGAATAGCGAGTCATATGTTGTTATGACTCGGGAGCAAACAAATAGAAAAAAAGTGATGCAACCTACTAAGAAATCTAAGGAGTTTCCTATAACTATTCTAGTGGTTGTAAGAAGAGGAGCTCCTATTCCCACTACGTCCATGTAAAAGGTGAGTAATGTTAATCCTCCTCCTTTTACCTCTATTTCCAAAACTTCTTGTTCTTCAATTCCTAAAGCTGATAAATCAAAATTTTCTCATGTTCCTAGTACTGATACATCATCCACCTTCAGGTCTTTTGATATTATTGATCACCTCAAAAAGACCAAAATCCAAATTTCAGAGGAGGAGTTTTACCAAACCCATCCAAAATCCTTTGCTAAAATGGTAAACTTTTTCAATTCCAAATCCAAAGCCTCATCCAATACGTCTAAAGGTATTTTTCCCACTCCCTCTTCCTCACCTCAACTAAGCCTTGTGGCTGTAGTCACTTCCCCTAATGAGAAAATTGAACCATTCTATGTGACTCTCCTCATAGCTGGCCATAAACTCAGTAATTGTGTTATAGACTCAGGAGCATCGAAAATGTAATGCATAAAAAGTAGCTGATGCTTTGATCCTGACTCTAACATGTACCTTTGGTTCCTGTTATTCCATGACGAGTAGAGAAGTGCCTCTAGTTGGAAGGATTAAAGATGCACAAGTAGCCTTCGCTACTTTTCTAGATAAAAGGGTTACAACAACTATTTTGGTTGTTGATATTCCTCCCTCATATGTGTTAGGAATTAGAGAACAAATATGCAGAAACAATTCCTCAAATCACAACATTAGGAAACTATATAGTAGAAGTATACATGCAGAAATATAACAACATAAATAAATAATGCACAAAATAAGACAAGAAAATATTTAATGTGGTTCACCCAATTTGGGATAAATCCACCAAAAAATTTCTCAAATTTTACTATCGACAAGAGTAAAATAACTCTCACAGTCTTCTCTCAGTTATGAACTCACAACATAATTCCAAAAATTTTACACCACATCTAAACCACAATTGACAACCAATTTCTTAACCTTGATCACTCCTGATCACATCTTGATCACTAGGATTCGATGACTTCTTGAACACACAAGATATATTCAAGATACCCTGACACCTCCATTTATAGGATTATAATCCTTTAATAAGTCCAAAATCTGGCCCTAAAAGTCTGAAAGTCATGACCTTTCATCTTCCCACGGCTGGAAAAGAAATTGTTATGACCTTTCATCTTCCCATGGCTGGAAAAGAAATGAGTCATGACCTTTCATATTACCTAATTAAAACTCTACACTTCAATACTGATTTGAGAAGACCAAAAATAGGTTCCACACCCCACCAATTTCCCACTTAGAGATTGTTCCTACTGAGAAAAGTTCTCAACCCTTCATTATCAACCATGAAGGCCAATCAAAGTTGAACACAACTTCAAATTCTCCCTTGTGACCACCTTGGTCATCATATCCACAGGATTCTGATTGGTATGAATCTTTTCCAGCTTCAAATTATCTTCTTCCAAAGCTTCCCTAATGAAATGATATCTCAACTAAATGTGCTTCATCCTAGAGTGAAAAGCGGAGTTCTTCACTAAATGATAGCACTTTGAATATCACTGTGTAGTCTCCCAACTTCCTTCTTATGACCCAACTCATCAAGAAACTACTGTAGCCAAATCATCTCCTTGCTTGCCTCTGTGGTAGCAACATACTCAGCCTCTATGGTTGACAAAGCCACAACCTTTTGTAACCATGAAATCCAACTCACCACTATATCACCAACCGTAAATACATAACCTATCATGCTCCTCTTGTTATCCAAATCTCCTACCATGTCTGAATCTGCATAACCACACAATGTAGTGTCTGATCCACTCAAACACAATGCTACTCCCATAGTCCCTCTCAAATACCTGGATCACTCATAAACTTTCTCACTACTCCCACTGCATGGGCAATGTCAGGAATAGTGTATACCATAGCATACATCAAGCTACCAACCACTGATGAGTACGGTACCCTATACATCTGAATTTTATCCTCCTCAATCTTAGGACTCTGCTCCTTTGATAATTTAAAGTGACCTGCCAAAGGGGGTACTAACCGGTTTAGCATCCTGCATACTAAACCTCTCCAAGACCTTCTTTATGTACTCTTCTTGAGATAACATTAGCTTCCTCTCTTTCTTGTTTTGAGTTATTCTCATACCAAGGATTTGTTTTGCTTCCCCCAAATCCTTCATAGCAAAAAAGTCACCTAGCTTCTTCTCGAGTACCTTTATTTCCTACATGTTCTTCCCTGCAACAAGCATATTATCCACATACATGCACACAATAATATAACTACCATCAAGAAACTTCTTGATGTATACACAATGGTCTGAGTGACACCTAGAGTAACCCTGCTCCTGCATAAAACTATCAAACTTCCTGTACCACTACTGTGGAGCTTGTTTCAGGCCATACAAGCTCTTCTTCAATTCACACACTAACCTCTCCTTCCCTTGGAACTCATAACCATGTGGCTTTTGCATATAAAATTCCTCCTCCAAGTCAGCATGAAGGAATGCAGTCTTCACATCCAACTGCTCTAAGTGCAAGTCTTCTACTGCTACTAAACCAAGAACAGTCCTAATAGAAGTCATTTTAACAATAGGAGAAAAAATTTCATCAAAGTCTATACCTTTTTTCTATGAAAATCCGTTGACCACCAACCGGGCCTTGTATCTTTTCCTACCTCCATCTTCCTCTTTGATTCTATACACCCACTTGTTCTGCAATGCTGTCTTGCCCTCGAGTAGCTCCACTAGATCCCAAGTCTGTTTTTCCATAAGAGATCTATACTCTTCATCCATGGCTTGCTCCCACGTCTTTCCTAGCATCCACCTACACTGCTTCCACCTAGACTACTTCCTCAAAGTACTCTGGCTCTCCACTATCATTGAGCAATAAATAATTCAAATATGGAGTAAACCGTTCAGGTTCCCTTCATACCCTAGAAGACCTTCTCACCTTAGGCTACCTCAAATCACTCTGTTTGGGGTTCATGATAAAGTAGGTTCCTGAACTGGTTGTGCTGGAACATGTTGCACCTAAACCAGCCCCTTAGAAACCTTGTTGTCCACAATGTCCTCTAACACTGTGTATTATTTCTTTGATTCCTCTTTCTGTTCCTGCAACTGATCTTTATACATGACTTTTTCATTAAAGACAATATCTCTAGACCGAAATATTTTCTTGTCCTTAAGACTCCAAACACGGAAACCAAAGTCATCCTCACCATATCCAACAAAGGTGCATTTCTCAGACTTAGCCTCTAACTTGGTCCTATCATCTTTATCAATGTGAACAAATACCTCACATCCTAAATACTCTAAGAAATGAGTAATCAATTTTCTTACCAGACCAAGCCTCCTCAGGTATACCTCCATCCAAATCCATAGAGGTTCCTCTGTTAATCAGATAAATAGTTGTGCCCACCGCTTCCACCCAAAAAAATGAGTGGCAGCCCCACATGTAACCTCATGCACCTAGCACGCTCCATGATTGTCCTGTTCATTCTCTCTAACACTCCATTTTCCTGTGGAGTATTTAGAACCATTCTTTGCTGTGGATCCCATTTACCGAACAGTAATCAAGAAATTCATTGTTGCAATACCCCCCTCCATTATCTGATCCAAGACATTTCAACTTGAGACCTATTTCATTCTCAACCAAGGCTTTCCATATTTTGAAGGTTTCAAACACATCAGATTTCTTTCTAATGCAATATACCCTGAAATTTTCTAGTTACATCATTAATGAAAGTGACATAATAACATGAACCACCAATAGAGTTTACCTTAGCTGTCCCCCATACATCTGTATGCACTAAATCCAACTTACCCTCCTTCCTAGTAGGTCCAACCTTGAGGAATCTCACCCGCTTCTGTTTTCCATAAACACAGTCCTCACAGAAGTCCTAAATCTAACTCCTTTAATCCAAGCAACCTGTCCTTTATAATCTGCATGCCCTTTTGACTCATATGACCAAGTCTCTGGTGCCACAAAGTTACATCTCCATCTGCAGCAACTAAATTACAATAATTAGCACCACTAGTTAAATACAAAGTGCCAGTTTTCTTACCTCTTGCAACCACAAGAGTCTCCCTTCGTAACCTTCCAAGAATCTATTGTAAAACTGACTGTACAACCATCACTACCGAGCTGACCCACTGATATCAAGTTCCACCTCAACTTAGGCACATGCCTGACATCCTTAAGTAGCCATGTGTTCCCATTCTACATTTTCACCCAAACACAACCTTTCCCTACTATGCTCCATGGTTCATCATCACCAAGATATACATGTCCAAAATCTCCTTGAAACAAAATCAGTAAAGTAATGTTCTATGTGGGGTGGCATGGAAAGAAGCCCCTAAATCTAACACCCAAGACTCAAAAATATTATCTAAAGAAAGAATTAAGGCATCTTGACAAACATCACCTACTACCACATTTACCTCTTTAGTTTCCTCCTTCTTGTTCTTCTTATCCTGAAGAGCCCAAAAATATTTCTTAGCATGACCAACCTTCCCACAGTGCCAACATTCTAACTTACTCTTGGACTTTGACCTTCCGTGATCATTCGACTTCCCACAGTTACCTTTCCCTCTGTTCTTTTGTCTCCCTCTACTCTCCACCATCAAAGCATTTCCAGAAGTAGAAGAATCTTCTGGTGCTCTTCCTTCACATTTCCTCACTGTAGGATCACACCTATTACATCCTCAAACTTCAGCTTTGAATTATTAGAGACTGAATTACTTACAGCCATAACCAAGCTGTCCCAGCTATCTGGTAAGGAGCATAAAATCAACAAAGCCCTGACCTCATCATCAAAGTCATTTTTACTAAGTTTAACATACTCAAAACTATATTAAATTCATTCAAATGAACAGCAACAGAACCATTCTCAAACATCTTCATATTAAATAACTTTTTCATCAAAAATATTTTATTAGAGGCAGAGGGTTTTTTCATATAACTTCCCCAACGCACTCATGAGACCTTCCGTGGTCTTCTCCTGCGATATGTTGAAAGCAACCGAAGATGAAAGGCATAACCAAATTTCCCCAAGTTCATTTCTATCCAGTAACTCCCAATCCTCATCCGACATGGCTATAGGTTTCTTTGCTTTTCTATCCAAAGGAACATGGAGGTCCTTTTGATATAAGTAATCCTCCATTTGCATCTTCCACAAACACAAAGTTCTGCCCATTGAACTTCTCAACCCTTGATCTGCCCTCATCTTCCATAGCTCCCACTCAAGATAAACTTTCCTTGTGATTTACCACTTTAGCAAAAAACCACCAAAGCTCTGATACCAGTTGTTAGGAATTAGAGAACAAATATGCGGAAACAATTCCTCAAATCACAGTAGTAGGAAACTATATACGCAGAATTATACATGCAGAAATATAACAACATAAATAAATAATGCACAAAAGAAGACAAGACAAGATTTAATGTGGTTCACCCAATGTGGGCTACGTCCACCAAGAACTTTCTTAGATTTTATTATCAACAAGAGTAAAACAACTCTCACAGTCTTCTCTCAGTTATGAACTCACAACAAAATTCCAAAGATGCTAAACCACATCTAAACCACAATTGACACCCAATTGCATAACCTTGATCACTCTTGATCACCTTGATCACTAAGACTCAAGACCTCTTGAACACACAAGATATCTTCAAGATACCCTAACACCTCTATTTATAGGATTACAATCCTTTAAGAAGTCCAAAAGCTGACCCTAGAAGATTTGAAAGTCATGACCTTTCATCTTCCCACGGCTACAAAAGAAACAATCCCGTTCATGACAGCCAGTTTCATCTTCCCATGGATGGAAAAGAAATGGTCATGACCTTTCATCTTCCCATTTAGAACTCCACACTTCAATACTGATTTGAGAAGACCAAAAACATTCTCCACACCCTAACACCTCTGGTATAATAATCACTCCTACTCTTCCACTACTGAAGAGGTAGGAGGTGATGACTCAGATGGACTTGTACTAAATGCTGGTAAACCAAGTGCAATGGAAAATTAAGATAGTTGTTACCAGAAAAGGATTCAGATGCATGCCCGTGGCCCAAGTCATCTGATGGTGCTAACGCACTGCTACGTCTAGGCCGATATAGGGCATCCCTATCTATATTTTCCCAAATGGGGGAGTTCCCGAGGCTGCGGTTCCACAGTCTTCCTAGGGGAGTGAATTTCAACTCCTTCCCAAACTATCTTTCTCCACAATGCCATTTTCTCTGCAAGTTGCTCTTTAGCTGCTTTTCGATCTCCCTCTCGTGATGCTCATCTATACTTAAGCCGCAGATTCCTCTCTCAGTCTTTCTACCGCTAGGTCTGTCATCCTTCAAAAAACTTGCTCCTGCCCCCGTGCGTGGTAAGGCTCTTAGTTAGCCATCAGTTGAGCATCTCTAGATTCAAAGTTACCAGTAAAGGATCTTTGATCGCTAGTGGAATGCCTTATAGGTAAGCTCCCCTTGGATATCGTGAAAAATGTAAGGAATTCATCTACATCTGGACACGAATAAGTGGAAATTGAGTACATCCATAGAAATATTGTTTGGGATTCCATTAACATCCACTTGAACCATGTATCCATTATCCCGAGTGCCAAGATTATATTAGCATCACTAAGAAACTTGATTCTCTAGCTGTCTCATAGAAGTGCGTTGATACCTCACCCATATTCCACTCAAGATGCATAATTTACCATTGAACAGGCACTCATAGGCATTCTACTAGCACTAGATAGTGCAAGCAATATCTCAGGTTATAAACTATCATACAGACTATTTACTTTCATACTTGGAGCTTACACGTGCAACTTAAACTTAGATCTATATGCTGAATTGCCGTGATTACTTCTTCCTAGAATCATGTATCCACCTCTAATCAGGAGGACTATGCTAAGGTCAACTGACATGTCTTCATTGCGAACCATGGCTGTAATAAGTTGAAGGGTAAAAGATATTCCTGACAACGGAACCAATGATGAAGCCTAGAATATCAGCAATACAAAAACCCATGCACAGCTGGCATCATCATCTGAAGCCTAGACTTAAGGGACTTGACAATGAAGCTGACGCTATGAGTACCAAGTCCCTCCTTAGGGTTGCTTTTGTGGATGTTAACCCAGGATGAAGACTTAATATTGGAAAATGCTACACTCAAGAAGAGAAGAAGAAATCAATCTAAACCTATTAAAAAGTATGTAAATGTTATTGCCTATTCATATGAAGGTCTTAAGGCATTTTGAACCAAAGGAGATGCAACACTATATCCCTCCATAAAACCTAGGATCAAACCTTTTAAGAAATAACAGAAAGGTCAGTACAATAACTAAGGTTGTTGATACTGTTTTTCAAGAGATCCATAAGTTACTAAAATCTCAAGATTATTTTCCCTATACATCATTCAACATGGATTGACAACATTGTGCCTATCAGAAATAAGAATGGTGAGATTCACATCTGTGTAGATTTCATAGAATTTGAATTAGGCCTCTCTACAAGATAACTATCCACTCCCCATGATGGATCAAGTTTTGCAAGCTGTCTCAGTCTCTGAGATGTTGTCTATACTAGATGGACTTCTTTGGATACTAATCAAGTGGAATTTAATACCCCAGATCAGCACAAGACTTCATATTTAGTACCCCTTGGGGATACCTTTGCCTACAAGAGATCTGCCATTTGGTCTTATCAATGATGATGCCACTTTCCAAAGGGAAATAGATTTAGCTTTTGGCAGTGAAAAGGGAAAGTGTATTGTTTCTGTACCTTGATGATTTGACTATCTTTTCCAAAACAAGGGAAGATCATCTTCACCATCTGGAAACTGTATTTTCTTCAAAAATGACAGAGAACATGGAGTTTTTCTCAATCCTAAGAAGTCTGTCCCTTTTGTGTTACTGAAGGTAAGTTATTATGGACATATTATTTCCAAATAAGGGATCAAAATAGATCTAAAAAAGTTCAAGAAATCTGAGTAGAGATTCCTCTTTCCACAAGTAAAAAGGGTGTTCACTCTTTCTTTGGCAAGATAAATTTCCTAAGGAGATTCATTCCAGATTTTGTAGAATCTACACTATGAGTGTTTCTCACATGATGAAAGGAAAGAAAAATATTGGTTGGAATTCTGAGGGTAAAGAATCATTTGAAGGTATTAAGAAAGCCATTTCTAAGACTCCCATCTTAGCATGTAGAGATTTTAGCAAGGATTTTATTAGCCTATTGCTATGCTACAAAGAGTACCTTGGCTACTTTGCTAACTCAATAGAAATTCTAAGGATCATGAACTTCCAATTGCATTCATGAGCTATGTTCCGCAAAGCTCATGAATTGAAATATACTATGATGGAGAAACATGATTTTACAGTCTGTCAAAGCTGATCAAGAAATTTCATTTTTATATTCTTAATTCTCACTCTGTTGTGCTTGTACCTGATACAACCATCAAGTCTATTCTTACAATGAACAAGAGTTTGGAACTAGGAGAGGAAATTGGGTAGCAAAAGTCGTTTTAAGAATATGATCTTGATATCAAGCCAACTAAGCTAGTTCTAGGGTAAAGGTGTTGTGTGGCTTATTGGTCTGAAGAGAACTGATGCAGGAATTGTCTAATAGAAGCAATTGATGTTCCTGTTGTCTTTCGGAAGACCTCAGTTCAACATTATCATGAATGGTATGCTGGTATTGCACATTTTCCTACTTATGGAGAGTGTTCCATCCCACTTGAGTGCCAAGGAAAAGAGATCATATTAAGCTAAGGTATTGGCATAATATGTATTGTGGGAAAATGCTTTGTTCAAGCAAGGCATAGATGGAATATTCCTTAAATGTGTGTCAATAAGAGCAACAAAAGAAGTAGGTTTTCAACTTTTCATGATCAGGCATTGTGGAGGGAATTTATCTTTTAACTGTCACTACCAATAAGATCCTTCATGTAGGGTACTATTGGCCTATATTGTTTAGAGATGCATCTAAATGGGTAGGTAAGTGTGAAGCCTATCTAGAATTTTGTTGGGAGACCTAAGTTGGCTGCTTTACCACTCAAACCAATAGTGATTGGTGAGACTTTTCAACAGTGGGAATTGGATTTCATTGGTAAATCTTAAACCACCTTCCAGTGCTGAGTCGACATACTCATGTCCATCTAACTGCTACAGATTACTTCACAAAGTCAGGTAGAGATTCGTTCCATTTTTTCAAAATCACTACTTCTTGAGGTGGTGTGTAATTTCATCAAAGAGAACATCTCGATAAGGTTTGGGGTACCAAAACAAGATTGTGACTGATAATGCTTCCAATTTTTCTTCTTCTGAGATGATGGATTTCTGCTATGGCTATGGAAATTCCCTTGCTCAGTCTTCAGATTATTATCCTCAAAGGAATGGACAAGCATAATCAACAAATAAGAATCCTGGTAAGCATTGTTCAGAAATCTTGTCAATGACTCTCAAAGGAATTGGCACAAGAAGCTCTATGATGCTCTCTAGGAAGATAAGACTACACCCAAAAGAGTAATTGGGATGTCTCCATTTCACGGTGGTGTATGGTGTGGAAGCTCAGCTAATAGTATTAGTGGAATTACTAGCCTTGTCACTTAATGAAGGCTATTGAAGATACAAATTTCATCAATTCCTTGGACAAGAGGATCATGTATCTCCAGAAGCTACATGAAAACACTTCTGCAAGTTTTTGATAGGATCTCAGCTCATCAACTGAAGCTGAAAGCTTTATTTGATAAGAAGTGCTAGGCCTATAGATTTTCATGGAGTGGGGAGACATTGTTCTATTGTGAGACAAAAGACATGAACCTTGAGGAAGCCATGGCTAAGTTTGATTCTCTTTGGCATGGTCCTTTCAAAATTAGACACTTTGCTGGAGAATCTTTCCCTTTCTTCTTGGATTACATGGATGGATCTCCTCTCCCACTTCCTTATAGTGGGAATTCATTTGAATTTGTTTCATAGGTGATTATAGCCTTTTGTATATCCCACAAGTGTTCGGTATTTTGTTTTTGGTCTTTCCTTTTTGGTTTGTTTCCCTTTCCATGTGTGTTGTCTTCTGTATTGCATTGGTACCTTTAAAGCTATTTTCCCAATGGCTAAGGAACTGGTCCTACTTTCCCATATTTTTTCTATGAGTTCTTGATATTTCCTCGTTCCTCTGTCAGAGAGCCAAGTCATCCCTAGAAAGAGCCAGTTGTTATCACCCTCAAAATTCCCCTTATTTTTCAAGTCAAGTTTTGAAAAGCTTTGAGTTGGTGCCTTTGAGAGATGTATGAGCAGATTGAGAAGTCTAGAGAGATAGGAAAATTTGTGCTTTGAAGAAGCTGGTGCATCATTTGCAATCTCACCCTGTTAATTTAAAATCTTTCAGTCCAAACGGTTTGATAAAATTTATGTCTTCCCGTCTAGATCTTACCTCAATTGTTTCTTTCATTCAAAGTATTTATCAATCCTTCTCTGATGGCTTGCCTCGTAAGTCAAAGCCTTGCCATTGTTTGTAGTTTCTCTTTCCATGGAGATCCACTAATTTGAAATTCAAGCGTAAATGGAGGAGTGTCCCCTCTATATGTTTTTCTACATTCGTGAATGACGGGCGTATCATCCCTATCAATTTTTGGACCTAGCATCCACGAGTACGTGGACATCTCTAATTGGATGCGGCGTGGTAGATTATTTTGAGAACTTATCATTTTTTGTTATTTTTACAAAAGTGTCAAATTAGTTTTGTGGCCCTGAAGGATCCTGATTGGGTGAATTGAGGTAAGGCAGAAGGTGAATCATCAGACGGCTTTGAAGATTTTTGCTTTATTGCCAAAAGGAGTAAAGTTACAAAAATGATCTATAACTCTGCTGAAGCCATGTATTGAATATCCATTGAAAAGTCAAAGTAGAGAGGTGGGTTTTTTGGGACACTTTAGGAATTTTGGCTTTGTTTCCATAAAAGGCATAAAGAGATAAAGTGAACCATGGCCCCGCTCATCGATTCCAAGGGATAAATTCAAATGTTGAGCCCGCATCGAAAGTCAAAATGGGAAGGCAGGCCGTCGGAGCATTTGGGAATTTTGGTTTTATTTCTAATAAGAGAGTTAAAATTTATAAAATGCTCCACGACTCTGCTGGGGTCTTGAGCCCGGATTGAAAATTCAAAATGGGGAAGCGTGTCAGTGGAGAACTTTGAGATTTTGAGCCTTGTTTCCAAAAGAAGTAAAATTATAAAGTGAGTCGTGACTTCGTTACCACTCAGGTGCCACGTGTCTCTTTGGTATAAATTTTGGTATGGTGTACAAACTCGAAGAACCCAAATGTGTGTATGCCCTCCACGTGGTCAAATTCTGAAAAGAAAAATCCAACCGTTGAATTGGCTAAGTATAAAGAGCTAGCGGAAGCCTCCATGCGTCCCAACAGTGCATCTCCAAAGGCCAAGTTCAAAGAAGGATCCTAAGTGAGCGTAGACTCTCCACGTGCCTCATTGGCACAAATTCAAAGGCGCAACCCAAAGAGAGACCCTAAACTAGCGCCAACACTCCACGCGTCCTAGGTATAAAAAGGGGACACTGACCATTGAAAATTCCAAGCTCGAGACAGGCTAAAGGAAGCTTCCATGCGTCAGCTCAATGTACCTTCAAGGTTAAAATCTGGAGGTAGTCCCCAAATGTGCGTAGGCCCTCCATGTGGTCAAAACCAAGAGGGGTCAGAGTCATTCATTCAAAATTCTAGAGTCTGCGGAAGCCTCCACGTGTCTAATTAGTGCTCTTTCAAAAGCAAAGTTTTGAGGGCAGTTCTAAACGTGCGCTAGCCCTCCATGTGTTTCGGGTCGGGCAGAACATCTCTACCAACGGGAAGAACTTAGACAGAATACAAAGGAAATGGAGTAGGCCAGTGGACGATGCCACATGTCAGTTTGGCACAAATTCAGGAGTAAAAAGAGGGGGGTAAAATCTTAAGAGGCACAAGGTCACCACATGGCCCCTGTATGGATAGAACCTTTCCCATAATACGAGCCCACGTTAAATTCCTGACCCCACACCTTCAGATCCATGTCTTTTAACCAGGAGCTCGAAATTGAGTGGAAAAGGACTTTTTGGAGAGCTCCCAATGCCTACTACTCACTTGCCACCATTAATGATTGAGTCTACCATTTTCGAGGATGTCAAGTCTCTCACCTATCACCATGAAAACATAAAATATTATTTTTAGCAGGATTTGATTGCTAGGAATCTGGAAAACATATTTCATGTCATTAATACGTGATTTGATTGCTTCAAACAAATTATATTTGATCTGATCTTCCATATTTCCTTCTCCAACACGCTAAATAGATATGGAGAACCAAATGGATATCTTGATTTGGGTGAAAATATAGAAAACATCTTTTGTGCCATTAATATGTGATCAAACTGCTTTAACTAGATCAAATTTGATTTGATCTTCCATCCTTCCTTCTTCAGCATGCCAAAGACATGAAGAACTAGATTTGATAGATTGTAGGTGGATTTGTAGGGGCATTGATGATTAGTGGTTGAGATTCCAAATCATATTTTCTTCCTTCTCTTCTTCTCCTCTTTTCACTTCATCTATAAATGTAAGAGCTTGGCTCATTGTAAATGTTGGACTTTGATACTTTTGAAGTGTAAGTAGAATCGAAAGCAATCAATACAGAAGAATTTCCCCCTTCTCTCTATCTTCATCTATTGTCTCTTCTTGCTTGCCTTAAATATGTGGATCATTTATCTTCTGTAATAAGAAACTTTGTGCTCTTATTGATATGATTTCTAGAAATTTGTGTCTATGGAATGATATCTTATGCTGTGAATGAGAATGATTTTGTTCTGTATCACCTTTTCTCAGTACGTATAAGGTTATACTCTGGTATTTATATTTCCTGAAAGTACTGTTATATTCTGCTCTTTCCTTTCTTCAGTTCTTCCATTTGTTTGTATTGAAAAGATATTTTGGTAAAAAGGCATTTCAAGATGTCGGAATTCTAGCCTTAAGATGAAATTTGTACATTTGTATATAAACTTTGCTGCTTGCTTTCAATAAGGGAACCTCTCCCATAAAGAGGAGGGACTTGCTATCCCCTGACCATGGTTTTGTTAAAGTACCATTTAAAAACCCAACATGTCCCTGATATCCATATAGAGTGTAGAAGAAAGCGTGCCGATGAACTCGACTCAAGAGTGGAATGACCAAAAAAAAAATATGGAGAAGCATGGATTCTAAAGATGAAAAATGTGAATAAAAGTGATGAGAGTGAACCTAGGGTGAAACACATGTGTAGCTATTATTGTGTGTAATGTACTTGCATTATTAGTATGGAAAGTACATGTCGCGTTGTGGTTTCATTGTTGTTGTTGTTGCCCCCAATTTTACTAATTGTTTCTCATATGGCGGACTTGTAAGGAGAAAACAATCAAGTAGTCAAATATGTTTGTATGTAAAAAATGTTGTGTATAATACAGAAATGTAAAGTGCGTAAATGTAAAATATGTTAGAAAAAGTGTAAATGGAAAAATGGAACATGTGCACCTAATCCACGTCGAGAAAAAGGGTGTAGAAGGATAACCTGTACTATTGCGAGTTTTTTGGGTGATCTCACACCACCCTTGTTGAATAAGTGTCAGGAGGAAATTCTCTATTTCCTCTAACTCTAACCACTTGTGCTAATTTATTTTAAAGATATATTTGTAATGTGCTAGTTTTTTGGGTGATCCTACACAACTAGGCAGAGAAGTGTAGAGAGGCCACCCACTGTAACCTCTAAGCCTATAACCACCCCGTAAAATTTTTGAAGGACACCATGTACTATTAAGGCCGCTATGTATGGAGTTCGTAGACTAGTCTGAACTCACTCGTTGTGTCTGAAACTGGTGTAAATACACTGTGTTAGTAGAAAACCCTGAATGATGCCCCCCTTTTGGGGGTGCATGCGATGACCCGGGAAGGAGAATGCAGCCCCAAAATAGGACCAACCAAACTTTGACCATGTAACCAACTCATCCTTGCAAGGGGGAAAGGGAAAGCACTTGGTAGATACCGAGGCACACACAAAAGGGGATGGCTAGCCAAAACAAGTGTTAGTCCATAAGCACATGCATGTAATAAGTGTAAAGAAACAAAAATAGTGTAGAAAAACTACCAATCAGGGCAGTGTAAACACACAAGAATCTGAGAGAAGACCACACAAAGTGGGTTACAAACAAGGGACAACCCTCATGATGTCTCAAGACATGAAAGGCCATCATTTCCGCATACAGCAGACAAGTGTGCACACAAGAAAATGACAAAGTCCATGTATAATAGCAAACAAAGTAGACAAGTAGAAATACACAAGTAATCATGGAAACATATAATCCTGCAAAACAAGTGTTGCACATGAGACACCCGTTGTCATGTTAGAATGATAGCCAATATGCCAAAAACGTGTATAAGCAAGTAGTATAAGATGCTAAGTAAAAAATGAAACAATAACACTTGTATGAGATGAATGTGGATGCCCCTAGCGACCAATGTAGTAAGTGTAGAATGTGAGCATCCATGTCGCGTGTAGATGTCTTGCATTTTCCATCACACTAAAAAAAGGTGCAAACACGCATGTGTGTATGATAATGACATATAGGAAAGAAAGCTAACATGTGTAGGAAAGTGATCATGTAAAACACTAGTAAGAAAAAGTAAATGCAACCAAGACAATGCAATATGATGTGGATGGATGGAATGGAATGCAAAATGGAATGATATGAGTAATGTGCCACCCCACTATATGGAAGTGTATGTAGTGAGGTTCATTTTGTTTTCCCCCTCAGCAGTCAAGAATGAACTGTAAATGAGAGTGCTCCATCGGGAAATGGTCGAGTAGTGTTGGTTATGTCTAATGCATTGTGATGAGTGTGTATGTGATGGTGATGAAATGCAACATGGGGAGATGATGTGCATGGAACCTATAGTGTAAGCATATACCATGAATTTTTTGAATATATGAGTGATGATTTATCCCTAAGCATATATCACTATGGAAGAAGTGGATGTTGAGGAAAGATAAGAGTGTACCCAATAGCCTAAGTGTATACCACGACGTGTTGAATGGATGAGTGATGATCTAGCCCTAAGAATATATCACTACAAGATGGTAGAAGATGGTGACGATTTAGCCTAAAATGTATGTCACTACGAGATGGGTGATAAGGGTGTATGAAGTGTATATGAGATGAATAACGACATGTGGTGATTTAACACTAACTGTAGACCACTATATGAGATAAAACGGTAGGTGGCGAGGGTGGTGATTTAGCCTAAAGTTTATACCACTAAGTGATGAGTAGGTAAATGGTGATGTAATATAATGACTTAGAATAAGATAATAGAATATGTGATAAATAGGATGTAAGAGGAAGAATGGAACATTGATGAAGGGAGTGGTGATTTAACCTAAGGTGTATACCACTACAGGATGAGTGAAGGTGTGATAATGCAATGGAATAATTTGAAATTGAGAAAATGTAATAGGAGGATATAATAGAAGATGAGATAATGTCATAGGATGATGTAGAAGTGAGGAAAAGAGTGGTGATTTAACCGAAGGTGTATACCACTAGGATAAGTGATGATAGAATGAGATAGGGTATATGGTTAAATTGATGATAGAAGAATTGGGAATGATGGAAGGAGTGGTGATTTAACCTAAAGGTGTATACCACTATGTTGTGATGGGTTTGGGTGATGATATAGCCTAGAGCATTGGTCACTAGTCCAATGAATGTGGTATGATGACATGTCGCATATAGGTAAGATCCATTTGATTTGTAAACCATCTGAAGTCGAGTATGGACCAAGGAACTAGAGTGCGTCATAGGGTGGTGAGTGTAGTGCGTAGAACAATTTAGTGTAGGTGACCAAACGGTGAACATGGTGTGTAGATGTGTGGTAGAAAGTGTGATGATAGGTGTAGCTAGAATAGGTAGTGGTGGTAGGTTAAGCTAGACCCATGGATAATGTGACCTAGCGTAAAGATAGAATGTAAGAATGAAATGTAAAACTAGACTCATAGAATGATGATACCTAGTGTAGTGTGTATGAGACAGATGTAATAGAAATGATTAGTATATGAGGTATGTATAAGATGATGTAAGATTTCTGGTGTGTGAGGTTCAATGTAATGGTAATCCCTCAAAGTGTGAAGCGAAGCACAAGGGTGAATTATCGGGTAATTGTGAGAATGTGTAAGAAATCTATGAGTATGGGAAGAAGAATGCAAATAATTTGGGGTGTAGCTATGCTAATGTCAGGAAGGGGGGAGTATGTAGTGGCAATGCTCCCTAGGAATAGTGTGAAAAAGGTGACTAGGAAACGCCATCAATCAAATCATCATTGTCTTGATCGAAATCGGCAAGAGCTACGTTGGAAAATTGGAAAGCGATAGAATGATGCAAATAATATAAAGATGCATTACAATGAAGGAGATAGGAATTCATGGCATATTATTCATTTGTAAAAGTAATGGGTGTGTAACCATGAGCACACCAACTTGAAATGTGAGGAGCATACGCAGTAGAATAATAATTAGCTATGGAGATAATGCCAAAGGGCATAAGGAAGGAGAGTGAAGAATGGAGCGGGTCGAGTGTGCCACTAATATAATTGAGCCAATATCATCCAAGTGTAAATGGAAATCCATGGGAATTACTTGTGACAAAGACTATCAAATGAAAAACTTGTAAGCCATAAACTACAATAATATGGAAGTAACTGTAATAAATATTGGGTGAATGGATGGGTGGAAATATATCATTAAGCATCATGACAAACCTAGGTAAGTAATCATGGGTACATATAATATCGGAGATAGTGAGATTGAGATGAATGTGTTCCCAAAATGTTCAATTGATATATAAGGTGCAGGTGAAAGGGGCTTGTGAAACTACCTCTAGTGGAGAAGAAGATGAAACGGTATCAACACTATTAACAGATCCTTTATATAGTATCATAATATTAGTGGATGGAGGATTTTTGAGCCGATATTCACCTAGGCCATTAGCGAAAAATGTTTCTTCAAAATAAGTATTGGCCACACCAAGAGGGGTGAAATCTAGTTGTTGCAGTGACTCATTAGTGAGTTCAAAAACATTGACTTCATCATTAGATTAAGTGGAGGCATCGATATGCGTGTCATTAGTTTGGGTAGTGCTATCAAGGAAATTCGAAGGTGGTTTAGGAGTAGAGGGTAGTGGAGGTTGGGTGTTACCAGGGATGAAGACAATGGGTGAAACAATGGTCGAAGTGTTAGTGGATACGACAGGAGAAATGGTTTTGGGGATAACAGAGGTAGGTGTACTAGCCTGGGGAAAAATACAGTAGGTGCAAGAATAGCCTAGGTATACGTGGATATAGTATGAGAAGGGATAGTAGGGAGAGTGGAGGTGGGTACAATAGATTAGCCAACATCATATTTGTCCAGGTTACCATAGGGAATGGGATGAGGGGGAGGGATAGACATATAAGTGATAGGATCAATGCAACAATATTTAAATGGTTCTAGATCATCGATGACAATATGTTCATAACCATCATGAAGGAATTTGACACATTGGTGTATAATGGAGGGCACAACCTGTATGGTGTGAATCCAAGGTCTTCCTAGAAGGATATTGAATTGAAAAGAAGCATCAAGGACATAAAATTTAGTAAGAACAGTTTTAGGTCTTACACGAATATGGAGAGATATAGTACCAAGTCATGTGCGAGTTGAAGAATCATAACCATGAATAAGAGTGGAGTTACGTGAGATGAGACTATCATTGATACCTAATTTTTGTAAGGGAGAATGGGAAAAAAGGTTAACAAAGGACCCATTATCAATGAGGACACGTTTGATACAGGTAGTACTAATTATAGTGGTAATGAGTAATGATGCACAAGGGTTATTTTTGGCAGTGGGTGATATGTCGTTGTCTGTGAAAGAGATAGAATGAGGTAAGATATAAAGGGACTGAATGAGATGGGTAAAATCTTCAGTAGAATGATCGTGCTCAACATGGATAACACGGAGGGTAGCCTCGAGATTGTTTTCACAATCTGGTGAATTGCGTAGTAAGTCATAGAGGGATATTTTACTAGGTGTATTCTTTAGCTAGTTGATGATATCATGACCTTTAGAAGGAGGTAAGGGAGCAATAGGTATGATAGGAGGTGGCAGCAAAACAAGTGGGTCAAAGGACAGAGTAACACAAGTGCAACGGGTAGTAATCACATTGATGGATGGATAAGACAAAGGCATAACAAAGTGAGGGGGGTGTTGGGTACACACACCCATGAAGTCTATAGTAATAGTAACTGTATTGATGACGTTTTTGGGTGCAAAGGTAGGACATGAAGATTAGGGCAAGACCTGAGAAGGAGATGACATGGTGGGGAAAGATGTGTAAAGGGAAAGCCCTAGAAGGTGCTAAAAGGAGACATCAGGTTCACCAAAATGATTAACTAAAATTAAACTAAAACCTAATGGAAGGTATAGTAAATTAATTAATCTAAATAGGACAACTAAAGCAATGTAAATAAACTAAAGAAGTATGTAATAAATGTAAATAAATTTATCTAAATAGGAAAATAAAACCATAATGTAGAAGAGAAAGGGGAGAAATGACTTAGATGATAGCATGAGACTGTCGCAAGTTGTCACAGTCTTGATAAGAGAATCTTGAAGTGAAGATGATCACTCAGGAGTCATACAAAGACCAAATCTGGGATGTTTGAACTGATTGGAGCACCTGGGAAGGTACTTGGGTGCCCCGGGGCACCCTAGTCTACAATCTGGGCAATCTAAATAGTGTAAATGCTCAAAACCTGCAACTGGTATGGTTACAAGTTGGTTCCAAATACTTCTTTTCTTTCACATTGGATTCAACTAGTGTATTGTAGAGTGACCCAAAATGCAAGGATAAATACCCAAAGCCTAGAAAAATAAAATATGCATATGAATGGGTTAGACTGACTTCAGTTGCCAAACTAGTGCAATCGTCACTGAGTTTTGCACTACATAACAGACCTTGATTTAGTTCTGGTGCATTTGTGTGTGTGTTTTAACCTAGGTGCTCTTGTGCCAATCACACTTTGTGAAGTAGCAAGCAACAATAGCTATATAAATGTAATTAGCATGTGTGCATGAAATAGAATGAAATCCCTCCCCCTATGCAATGTGTGTGATGAAGATCTACTAACTTGAGTGCATGACACTATGTGGATGCAATTAATGTAATGGATGCAACCCTAGATGGAGTGATAGTAGTGATAAGATGAAAATGACCTAGGACCCTTATTATGGTCTTATAACTTTATATTTATAGGGATCTCAAGCTTGATTGTGTAATTATTCTCAAAAAGGTCGACTAAGAAGAAGATAAGGATAACCAACAACTAGAAGTGACCCAAAAATAAGTGGAAGAGGTTGTGCATAGACCAAGGCACCTAGAATGGGACCAGGGTGCCTTGGGGCACCCTAGTATAGGCTAGGGCACCCTGATTTCAAGATAGAATGTTAGAATGGTCATAAAATAGGTTGATAGGTATCACGGAATACACGGGAAAGATGAAATAAAATATAAGAAAAAGGAGTCCAAAAGGTGGGATTAATTAGTACTTTATACACTTGAGAACCTTATAAATAGTAGTATAATATCGGGCTAAATATTATCTAATGTTTAATATTTGTGTCTACACTTAGTAGGCATATATACTAACTTTTTTTTACTTCTTCTTATATGGGTGAAAGAGCCACATTTGGTCCCTGTGTAATGGCTACCAAGTGTTCAAAAAAATGTACAAATAGATGACATTGGATTATCATTGGAAGGATATGATCTTATTGCTTTATGGATTTGTCCTTCTCTATTTTCATGTTTTTAATGACTGTGTATTAACCATGATTTTATTGCAAGAAAAAAGGATATGTACTGTTACAAATGACAATTTTATGTGCAATGTTGATTTCAAAATCATCATTAAAAGAAAATATTTAGGTGGTGGAATTTCTTTAGGTTGTTTTTTAGAAGTTATAAGTCTGTATGTTAGTTCCAATGCACAAATACCATCTATAATGCAGCCTTTTCAATTGAAACTGCTACTCTTTGTTAAATTTATTTTTAAAAAATAGGTACCATATATAATGTAGAATTTTAATTGAAATTACTCAATTTTCTTTGTTAAAAGTTATAATCCTCTTGGCATATTGATTGAAATATTTTTTTTTACTAGTATATATAAATTTTGTTTGGAGTTAATTTTTTTTATCATGTATAAAATGAAAATATAACAATATATCCAAGTTGTACATTAGCATCATGTTAATGTGAAGAAAAGAGCATTTGTTATCGCAAAGCTTGAACATGATCTCACTGTATAAATTCTAATCTTCTACATAATAAGTTAACATAGAAGCTCTACCTTAGAAAATGGAAACAAATGAAAATTTTCATGTATATGACATAGGGTGGGGAATTTTGTCAAATAATTCATGTGTAATGTGTCCCTTCGTATTTAGCATGTATATATATGTCAAGCCATATACAACTACAACACGTAATGAAATTATGTTTCTACTTAATTCTTAAAAATTTTGTGTTTGGAAAAAAATTAAAAAAATTGTTTTACTTTTCTTGCTTTTTCGCTTCTTGATATTACTAAAATATATTGCTTATCGTTTATTTTGTATTCTTCTAGGATGGAGATAAATAAGATTCAAATCGATGATATATTTTCCTAATGCATTCTCCCATACTAAGAACTAATCAATATTAAAACAATTATACATTTTTGTTTACTTATTCTATAAATTCTACCTATATATAAAACATAGACATTATTGTGCCATATGTCAGATATTTAAAGAGTATTTACTCATAAATATATCCAAGTTCTATGAATGAAACTTGTAACTTATATTTGTCTCTTTTCTACTTAGTGTTTGGAAATAGGTACTTCCTAAATACGTGTAAAAATAAAAGTGCGATTGTTATGATATTTTATTTTCATTACCATATTGGATTGTTAAATATCTAACATACCCCCATATCAAATCAATTTTTTCTTCAATTGTTCCTCTTAATTGGTTCTATGTCACTATCAACGTGAGCATTGCACCTGGTTGTGCAATTGCTAGCAAATAGAAATATGTTCTATATACATAAGATAGATAATATTATTGAAAATTTATGAGATAAAGCACACATTAGGGGAAAAGCACCAGTTAGTGAACATTCACCATTAGATATGCACCTTTTTGTAAGGGTGGGGCCCACTAAGTGGAGAAATAATTTCAAATTAATATAGGTGAGGGGACCCAATAAATGTGCATATTTTCACAAATATGATATCTTGCAAAATATTTATAGAGATTACATAATTAGTACACTCTTTAATTCAAAACATGTCTAAAGTGAAACATTGTGAACATTAACATTTACATAAGAATGTTTGAGACTTGCATTTAAAATCAAACTTGCAACAGTAAAATGTCAACATCAATAACATAAGTACTTCAATGTACATAATCACAAGTGCATAAATTTATGTATAGAAATAAAATTGTTCACATTTATGCCATTTCACAACTATCCAAGTACCATAAGTCCAAATTTATGTACCTAACTACACAACCTCTCAAGTTGTCAAGATGAAATAAAAAAAACAATTTTATTTTTAAAGCAAACAAACTTCTCTAACTTTTTGGTCATTGCTGCCCTTATTTTTGCCACCTTCACCTCATTAAATGTTGCACCTTGTTATCTCATAAAATTGACAAGGGAAATTTCACAGGTAACCTTACTAAAATTTTGTTCTGGTTCCTCGTCAGGGTCCCTCAGCATTTGGAATGCTGTAAAATCCCTTTCTAGGAAATCTAGTTTTCCAAACTTAGTCATTTTGGTCCTTTTTTGGCTGGGTGCACCTTTTGTCTATGCAACACAGGATAAAATTGTACCCCCTTTATTCCTTTGGTGCACCCTTTGGAGTGATGACACAATAATTGTTGTACCTTCGTGTGATGCACCTTTCTTGCCTGCACCAAGGTGCATGCGCCTTCTTGTCAACAAAAAAAATGTTGTGCTGTGTTTTGGTGCGCCAAAGCGCTCAAAATCTCATGTTGATAGTCTTAAATTTGCGCTAAAGGTGCAAATAATTTCATGCTGACAAAAACATATCCACGCCAAAGGGTGCAAAGTTTTTCATGTCGACAAGCATTTTGGTGCGCCCTCTAAAAAAGTGGTTGGCACATTTATTACACTTTTGGCTATATATAGGCACATCCACCCTGTCATTTTCACAATCAAAAACACGTGAAAAACTTTATTCCTCTACACCTGTCAGTGCGCCCTTTATCCTCGTGTTGCGTTCGTGGACCCCACTTCGTTTCTCTCTTTCTATATATTCTAGGTAAGCGGTCATTGCTTCTATTGTGTTTTTGTTTTGTTGGTTGTTTGTGAAGTGTAATGAAATGAATCTAAAGAAACCATAAAACCCTCTAGCCCGTTTTTGCAAATTTTCCTTCCCGAGCTGTTTTCACCATCTTTTCACATCTGCTGGCCTAGAGGAACCCTAAACTAACCTAATTAAGACCCTTAACTTGGTCCACACCTACACCCATAACTAATGACCCCTTTCTCGCACCCAAAACCGACCTTCTAGTCACTTGACCAAGCCCGCAACTGATCTCTTGGGAGAAAAGCAGGGAAGGTGGGCTATTTTACTAAAAATAGCCTACTTTTTCCTTACCGATGCCGGTTCCTACTCGACCGCCGTCGGTTACGTAACCGCCATCGGTTCCCTATAAATGGGCTCCCCAAACCAAACAACGGATCGGAATTTCATTTTGGAGATCAGTCGAAGGATTTCTGGATCAACAGAGAGCATTGCGAGCGAGGAACAGAGTCCAGATCTTCACTTGACCAAGCAGAGACGAGTGGACATACTAGAAGTGTCTACAGTAAAGGAGATCAGCTTATATCTTGGTTAAAACCAGTAAGTCACATCTTGCATGTCCTCTGTTATAACATTTCTTATGCTTCTTGAATCTCAGTCCTCCTAAATCCGTTTCTGAATCCACTACACAACGTGCCATTGCATCTAGCTGTTATTCTTTTACCTCTCATCATCTCATTTCCTAATATCATCCATAAACCAGCCTTACCAACACCACAACCAGCCCAGAAGATCCTAGAACCCACTGGTATCGGTTATCAGTAACCGGCATCAGTTATCAGTAACCATCATCGGTTCCTCTGATTTCAGCCAGAAAACCAGCCTTCCACCTACCCAGTTCAACGAAACAACTTGATTGATACTTTACAGTATCTTTTTGTTAATTCATATTAGCAGGGAAACTGACCACCTTCGAAAGGAAGTTTTACATTTCCTGGGCCCAAGGCAGTTTCCTCATTTATTGTTTAATCAAAATCTTGTGGTCTTGTGTTCTTATTTGCAGGTAGTCCTTCCAAGACAAAAAGGAGTTCTTCGCAGTCAGCCTGATCTTTCTCTACGGTACGCGCACACCATATCGACATTCTACAGGTATTCCTCCTAGCCCCTAACCTTATCTGTTTCTAAAAGGAACGAAGCATTTCCGAGTGAAACATTTTGGCATGCCCAGCTGGTCCAGCCCCTCCAGCTCCTCCTGCCTGTGCCATGGCTCCAATCCTGATCTGCTGGGTCCCCGACCAATCAACTGCTGCCTCCTCCTTAATCGGGCCCACTATCAACTCTCTCCGCCAATACAATAACTCCACCTCACTCAATCAAGCCTCTAATCCCAACTCTCCACGTCAGACAAGTCGATTTGGTTTGCAAATAACAAAAGTGACAATGACAAGCCGTATTTTTCTTTTTATAGGTTTTTCGCCTTTTACCGATATCGGTTTCATTTTGCCCTAAGGAACCGGTATCGGTCCCTTACCCGATATCAGTCATGCAGAATCGACATCGGTTCTCTACCCCACTTTCACTCCATTCTTTGCCCTTATTTACTCCTTGCCTTTTTTTTCACCAATCTCGCCTCTATCCACCTTTGCTGCACACCATTTGTTCACTTGTCCAGCCTGAGCTAAGGCCTCAACCTACCTCTCCATCCTGACCTAAGGCCTCAACCTACCTATTCGACCCGACCTAAGGCCTCAACCCACCAATTGGCCCGACCCAAGGCCTCCACCTACCTATTCGGCCCGACCCAAGGCCTCAACCTACCTATTCGGCCCGAACCAAGGCCTCACCCTACCCATTTGGCCCGACCCAAGGCCTCGCCCTACCCATTTGGCCCGACCCAAGGCCTCAACCTACCTATTCGGCCCGAACCAAGGCCTCACCCTACCCATTTGGCTCGACCCAAGGCCTCGCCCTACCCATTTGGCCCGACCCAAGGCCTCAACCTACCTAACCGGCCCGACCCAAGGCCTCACCCCACCCATTTGGCCCGACCCAAGGCCTCGCCCTAACCATTTGGCCCGACCCAAGGCCTCACCCTAACCATCCGGCCCGACCCAAGGCCGCAACCCAACAACTTGGCCCGACCCAAGGCCGTATCACTTCAATACCATACTCACAATCAACGTTTTATTTTATCCATCCATCATGTCCCTTTTGTTCATTCGAGCTCACCTGTTCGTGTTTTAGCATGATTAGGGTCCTTGACTTGATCTGTCGACCAACTTTGCCTAGACCTAGACCGTGACGTTTATCTCAACCAAACCAACCATTTGGTACTGCCGAACATGCCTAAACGTTCCTGTACCTTACCTGTTATATACCCTGGAGCTACTTCCTATGCCTTGGATACCAGGATTATATCACCCTTGTTTGGATAAACTATCGACCTTTGCCTATACATTGCTGGTTTGCTCGTCAAATCATGTACCCTAGTCGTACTATTGCATTTCAACATGCATCTACTTCCTTGGACCTACCCCACACCTTACCATCCTCTCTACAACATGTACCCTTTATCAACCCTATCCCTGATTTCCCGTTCGCTCAATCTATGATAGATTTGAGGGGGATTACCTATATCCTTAACATGAATAACCACTTCATATTATTGTCCGTGCAGCTTTACAAAACAAGCTACACGACAATAAGGGGCTAATGTAGACACCAAATTTGTGTCTTACGACCCCTTGTGACCCGCATCTCATCTCGCAATCTAACCTCATTACCTAAACCTTACACAATTATTTATTAATTACCTTATAATTGATAAATCCACGTCACCTTACCCGCCACCTCACTTTGCCACCTCATCATGACCTAGCCCTAACCCTAAACTAACCTAATTAAGACCCTTAACTTGGTCCACACCTACACCCATAACTAATGACCCCTTTCTCGCACCCAAAACCGACCTTCTAGTCACTTGACCAAGCCCGCAACTGATCTCTCGGGAGAAAAGCAGGGAAGGTGGGCTATTTTACTAAAAATAGCCTACTTTTTCCTTACCGATGCCGGTTCCTACTCGACCGCCGTCGGTTACGTAACCGCCATCGGTTCCCTGTAAATGGGCTCCCCAAACCAAAACAACGGATCGGAATTTCATTTTGGAGATCAGTCGAAGGATTTCTGGATCAACAGAGAGCATTGCGAGCGAGGAACAGAGTCCAGATCTTCACTTGACCAAGCAGAGACGAGTGGACATACTAGAAGTGTCTACAGCAAAGGAGATCAGCTTATATCTTGGTTAAAACCAGTAAGTCACATCTTGCATGTCCTCTGTTATAACATTTCTTATGCTTCTTGAATCTCAGTCCTCCTAAATCCGTTTCTGAATCCACTACACAACGTGCCATTACATCTAGCTGTTATTCTTTTACCTCTCATCATCTCATTTCCTAATATCATCCATAAACCAGCCTTACCAACACCACAACCAGCCCAGAAGATCCTAGAACCCACCGGTATCGGTTATCAGTAACCGGCATCGGTTATCAGTAACCGGCATCGGTTATCAGTAATCGTCATCAGTTCCTCTGATTTCAGCCAGAAAACCAGCCTTCCACCTACCCAGTTCAACGAAACAACTTGATTGATACTTTACAGTCTCTTTTTGTTAATTCATATTAGCAGGGAAACTGACCACCTTCGAAAGGAAGTTTTACATTTCCTGGGCCCAAGGCAGTTTCCTCATTTATTGTTTAATCAAAATCTTGTGGTCTTGTGTTCTTATTTGCAGGTAGTCCTTCCAAGACAAAAAGGAGTTCTTCGCAGTCAGCCTGATCTTTCTCTACGGTACGCGCACACCATCTCGACATTCTACAGGTATTCCTCCTAGCCGCTAACCTTATCTGTTTCTAAAAGGAACGAAGAATTTCCGAGTGAAACAATCCCAACAAGAGGTTGCAAGCACCATGCCTACACATACATTTACAGAGGTAACTTAGAATGTTAATTGTGTAAAATTTTCATGTATGCATATATATATATATATATTGAACTTAAATATATGTATGTTCTTATATGTTCAACTAACTTGACATGATATATGTTTGATTAATATGTTGACTTCACTAGAAACCCCACCATCTTTGCGATAAGTAGAGAAAGGTGTTGTCATTGTGATTTCATTTGCACAACAACTCACTGACGTATTCAAACTTGACATTTATTTTCGTTAAATTTCTCTTGTAATTCTTATAATGTTAAATTACATGTTAATAATGTCCTTCATTGTAGCATTATTAAATTATGTTAATAATGCCCTTCATTGTGTATAGGTAGGAGTTACCTGCGATTGGTAGCAACCCTTTTCATTTGATTCACAGGCGTGGTACGGTAAAAAAATAGTTGTATATTGATAAAACTAGTTAAAATATTGTCATTACACATACATGTACTTAGTTCTATTTTGGATGATTATGATGTTTGATTTTGTGATCTTATGTGTATGTAGGGAATTTTAACCCCCTCTAGTTTGACTTCAAGGGCATGGAATCCTTGATCTCATCAGCTTCATACCCCTGTTTGTGCTCCAGGAGCTCCCAGTGACTCATCCAAGCGTGAGATGCAGATTCATCATGACCGAGAGATTGTGGTAAGTTTTCATATTTATGTAAATACTTTCATTAGCATGGTCTTAAAAACATGTTGAAAACATATGTAAATTAAGTTTTGACAAAATAATTAATTGCATTTAGAGGTTCAACTATAGGCAAGTATTCAATGGAAGAGTACTTGTAGCATGAACACATACGATTTGAAGTCATATCATAGATCTCCATCTTCGTCTAAGGGAGGGCCTTCTTTGAGTGAGGCCAAGAGAGGGATAGATTTTTATGATTAGGATGTAATGCAACTACTTGTATAAATATTATTATTAACAACAATATAACACCAATGAACACAATATTTTAGATAAATGATCTCACTATGCAAGTAGAATAACTTAGCCACTTCGAGGGGGAAACCTCTAAACCAAACAATAAGACTTAAATTCTCAATATGATCCTCAAATACTACCAACTAACCCCTATATATACTATTATTAGGTTATGGCCAACACCAAGGCCGACCCACTAATGATAATATAACATATATGAAAGAGATACATAATGATGAGTAGTTATAATAGCCACAAGTCAGCTATATACATCCAATATAAGATATATGATTAAGGGCGTAGCATGCCCCTCCCCTTCGAAGCAAAATTTTCCCCAATGTTGAGAAGATTTGGATGCTGTTGCAGGAAGTTAGCACCCTCCCAAGTTGCATCTTCACTGTCTAGAATTTTCCACTTAATCAAATACTCAGTGAAAACCCTTGTCCTCAATCATTTAGTGTGTGTATGAAGGATGCATTCTGGTTCTAGGATGATTCATCCCTCTTCTTCAAGATTTGGTAACACCATCTAGGTTGATACCATCTATCCAATTACCTTCTTCAGGAAAGATACATGGAATACTGGATGAATTCGAGTAGCCGGAGGAAGTTCCAGTTTGTATGCTACACTGCCAATCTTCTATAAAACTTGATAAGGACCATAATACTTTGGTGAAAGCTTGTTATCATTTTTCTGTTGTTTCAAAGACATTTACTTATATGGCTATAAATGAACAAAAACCCAATCACTGACTTCAAAATGTCTTTCACTACAATGTTGGTCTTCTTGCTGCTTCATGTGGTTTTGTGACATGGCCAAATTCTCCCTGAGACTAGAAAGAACATCTTGTTGGCATTGAATATGTTCTTCAACTTCTCGAAACCTTGGATAGAATCTCAAAGATGAGGTGATAGATGGTACCCATATAATGCCAAGAAAGGAGACATTTTAGATGAAGTATGAAAGGAGGTGTTATACCACTATTCTACCAATGGTAACCATTGGACCCATCTCACTTGCTTATATGAGGTAAAACAATGAAGATATCCCTCCAAGAACTTGTTTACCACCTTTTTTTTCCCATCGGACTGCGGATGATAAGAGGAACTATAAGCTAGTTGTGTGCCCAAACATGAGAACAAGTCAGTCCAAAAATTACTAGTAAAGATAGGGTCTTGGTCACTTACTGTAATCTTTGGTATCCCATGTAGCTTCTAAACTGTATCCTTGAAGGTTGTTGCTAATGTACTCGCAACAAAGGGATGTGATAATGCAAAAAAATGGGCATATTTAGTGATTCTGTCCACCACCACCATGATTACATTTTTACCTTCTCATTTAGGAAATCTTGTGATGAAGTCCATGGACACGTCTTCCCACCTATGACTAGGAAAAGATAGAGGTTGTAAAATACCTGGGGACCTAATTATTTCACCCTTATTTTGTTGATAAACCATGCATTCTTCCACAAATTTTTGGACATCCTCTTTTAGCCCTTCCCAGAAAAAATCATGCTTGATTCCATGATGAGTCTTCAAGAATCCAGAATGCCCCTACTAGAGAAGCATGGAGCTCAGATAGAACCCTATTTTTAAGGATTGAATTCTTACATAGTCATCATCTATCTTTATACCATAAATCATCTCCTTTCCATAAAAAAATTTCTGACATGCTTGGATCTTGTTGGAGATTCTGAATGATATTTTTGTACCTGGATCATTTTTCCATTCAGACTTGACATCCTCTATCCAATCCTCATGTAATACAAATATGGCACACAAAAATGCTTCGGTTGATTCATCCTTCTGAGATAAAGCATCAACAAATACATTCTCTTTCTCTTTCTTGTATATTATCTCAAAACCATAACTCAACATTTTAGAGACCCATTTCTGTTGTTCTTCAGATGATAAAAGTTACTCTAAGAAGTATTTCAAATTATCATGATTTTTCTTTACTTTGAAATGTCTTCCCATTAGATATGGTATCCATTGCTTCACTACATGAAATATGGCTAACATTTCTTTCTCATAAACTGGTTTAGATATATTCTTACCTTTGAACTAAAAGTTCTCGAAGGTAATGGGTCAACCTTCTTGCATGAGTACTACCCCCATACCATACCCTAAAACATCACATTCAACAATTAATGTTTTGGGAAAATCTGGGGTGGTTAGAACCGGAGTGGTGCACATGGCCTCCTTCAACTTCTCAAATGGCATAGTAGCTTTCTCATTCCAATGGAAAGAGTCCTTCAATAAAGTAGTGAGTGCTGCTGCGATGTTGCCATAATTCCTTAAAAAATCTACAATAATAACCTGTAAGCCCCAAACATCCTTGAATATTTTCAGGGTTTTGGGAACCTTCCATTCAAGCATGGATTTTATCTTGTTAGGTTCCACTTTAACACCTTCATAATAGACAATATGACCCAAGTATTCAACCTCCTTGACAATAAAAGAACACTTAGAAGGCTTTGCATAATGTTGATGTTGTTCAAGAATTTCCAACACCTTATTTACATGATGCAGGTGTTCCTCCCATTGTTTACTATAGATTAATATATCATCAAATAACAATAAAAAAAACTATAGCAAAATGGCTTGAATATGGAATTCATCAAGCTTTGAAATGTAGAGGGTGCATTTTTTAATCCAAAAGGCATTACCAAGAACTCATACTGTCCTTCATGTGTCTTGAAGGCTTTTTTATGAATATCTTCATCCCTTATTCTAATATGATGATATCCATAATGAAGATCAAGTTTTGTAAAGTAAACAACACCATGTAACTCATCTAGGAAATCATCAATTACAAGAATAGGAAACTTATCTTTAACTATGTACTTATTGAGTTCCCTGTAATCTGGACCTATGCGCAAATTGTCATCTTTTTTTCCGTAACATAACTATAGGAGAAGAGTAAACACTCTGACTATGAAAAATAAGTCCTGCTTCTAACATCTCTTGAGCTATATTCTCAATCTCACTCTTTTGCATTTAGGGGCACCTATAAGGTTTGATGTTGGTGGTTGATTCCCTGGTACTAGCTAGATGGCATGGTCATGGTATCCTTTTGGAGGTAAACCCTTTGGCATTTCTCCAAACATTGTTGAGTGCTTATCTATAATCGCTTGCATATCTTTCGGTATAAATGTATTTGAATGATGTGCTTCCAATAAAAATAAATATGCCACAAACCCCTCAACATCTTTTCGATGACATTTTTTCATCTATGAGAACTTACCATCTGTGGGGACTTTGCTCTTAATCCTTTTAGTATAAAATTCCTCCCTTCTGATTAGAATTGCAGGAACAACTCTTGGAAATTCATTTCAATGGTTCCCAAGGTGGTAAGCCACTAAACTCCTAACACAATGTCTGCTTCTCCCATGGAAATGGCATACATATTGCTAGTTAGCAAATAATCTACCATGGTGAGATTAATGTTATGGCATTTTCCTGAACAACTAACAGTTTTCTCATCAACAATCATGACTTGATATTATGGAATTGGATAAACAAAGCAGTTCAAGCGTACTGCCAACTAATGATTGATGAAGTTGTGAGTACTTATTGAATCAATCAACACTATTACCCTCTATTTTTTTAAGAATCCAACTACTTTGAGAGTTTGGGGACTGATAATACCTGAAATTACATGGCATGATATTGTTGGCTGGGGTTCTCCTAATTCCTCCTCTAGCTCTACTGATTCACCTTCTTCATTTTCTTCTTCTTCATTAGGCCCCTCAATGTAGAACAAATTATTTTCAGGACACTTATGTCCTGGTCCAAATTTGTTGTCACAATTAAAACATGACCCTTTGGCTCTCTTTTCTTCAATTTGTTAAGGTGTCTGTACGTACCCAAAATTGTAAGGTACTGTACTGCGGAATGGTGTAATAAGTGCCCCAATGATGATACAGGTCTCTTCACAAGGTGTTCGGGATCCAGAAAAGCCTTGCGGATATGCGTTAACATCCCGCTTAGCCCCGTGTGCTTTGTTTTCCCTATTTTTCCTCTTTTCTTGGCTTTTTGGTCTTCAGTGACGAAACCGCCGCCCTGACTGGGCGGCGGTCTCGTGACCACCTCCCTGAACAGGGCGGCGGTCCTGTAACCGCCGCCCTGAGCAGGGCGGCGGTCCTGTGCGCGTTTTCCAGAACGTGCTTTTTGACGGAACGCACGCAAAGATCAACGACTCACCAGCTTTTCTTGCCGACTTAAGCTTGCATTAATGTTTTTGGTCCCCTGGAATAGTGTTTTTCTTTTGTTTAATGTTTAGGAGTTCAGTTTGGATTTGATCTTTGCATGTTTGGATTCCTATAAATGCATGGTTTGTGCACATGCAAATGGCCCTGATTTTAGTTCTGAATTTTGCTCCAAAGCTTGTTTTAAATTTCTTGTTGCAGTAGATTTAGTTTTGCTTTGCTTAGGTTTCTAGTTTTCCATTGAGTGCCTTGGTTAGTTTTGTATTGCAGCTGGTAAGCCACATATCCAACTTGTGCAAGTGCAAACATCATTTGGACCACCATTTTCAATCCAATCTTCATGTTTTCAGTACCATGGTCGTTTTAGTTTGCTTAGGATTGGTAGAATAGTTTATTGCAGGTTTGTTTTAGCTTTATGTTACTGTTGGTAAGCCACAGACCCAACTTGTGCAGACAACATTATTGTTTTGGAGTAGAACGGTCTAGGTAGCCATTAAAGTTGCAGGTTTTGCTCTTCATACAGGCTAGTCTCAGGTTCTGGACGCTCTTTGTTGCATGATTCGCAGTAGACCCCCGCTAGGAATTGCATAGGCCAAGCTCTGTACTCTTGTGCTATCCCTCTCCTATCCGCATTCTATTCTGTCTGCATTTGGAAGGCTGTCCATTGATCCAAATACTTATTCCTGTTGATGCAAGCATTTCACGCTTTTCTGGATTCACTTGAGCACAAAGAACGTGGAGATCATACTGAGGAGACAAGAACATACACACCATCGGATTCGCCACTGTTCTGCGAAATCCAGGTTCCATCTTTCAAAGTTATAGTTAAAACTTATCAAATAAAGTAGTTAATCGTTTTATTTCAGTTATTTCCATTCTCGATATTGCCAGGGAGGTTGTGGGGATTGATAGTTTCTGAGAGACTATGATTCATTCCTCACTTCTGAGGTAGGATCGAGAATCTTGCAGATAGATTAGTTATTTCATTGTTTAGAATAGATATACGAAATTGCACAGACAAATAGCTACACTCGGCTATTTTGTTTGTTTTACGTTGTTAGTTTAGTTGTCAATTCTAAATATTTTAAATAGCTGCTTTCTTATAAATTGCCAGAAAATACAAAAAGAAATTATATATGTTAGAAGTACACTTAAAATTTTACTTCATTATAGTTTGTCTTATTTCCGCTTTTGCATGACAATTACGGAACCCAGGGAGCCCAGGGAATACATTTTCGAGCCAATTGTGCCCCAGCCCAATACCGTAGTGGCAATAACTGATATTGACCAAAACCTTAGGATACAAGTCTTCCAAACAACAACAGACTTCCAACAGATCAGGTCACAGTTGAGAGGGTTAAATATCGAAGACGACCAAGCACATCTGTTTTGGTCAAATCAGCCAAACTACAGGTTATCCTAGAAAACATCCGTATGACTGTAGAAGGATTTGAAAAAGAACAAATATTCGGGTGCGATCCTTTAGTTCCACAGCCAGACGCTGGAGACACCCTAGTAGATATAGATACCAGCTTAAGAATCCAAGTCGCTAGAACACCCGTGAGGTATTCTGAGAAAATCGCACAATTGCTGATTCTAAACGTAGAAGCTGAAAAGGCTTACGACTACTGGATACTAGGGATCAGAACTTGATCTCCCGTATGACCATAACGGGACCGCAACAACCAAGAATCTATGGTTTGTGATCCCCAGATCCCACAGCCCAACGAATCCACAAGTCAGTTAGATATAGACACTGGCCTACGCACATTAGTATTTCAGTCCACCCCACTTCCACCTATCATCATTGAACAACTGTCCTTACTAGATATAGCGGCTAACGAAGCTAGGGAATTCTGGACTAGGCCAGAAAATCGTCCATAGAGTCGACTATTTTCATTGTCTGCCATATGACCTTATCAGGGGATATATACGAAACAATCCCAGGTCACTTCCCACGTATTCCGCAGCCCATAGATCGAATCACGCCAGAGCTCGATATTGATTGGAGCCTTCGAGCAGTCATCCTCGCTGATCGATCTATCACACCAGTCCAAGTAAAAAGGGCCTTCTTTGCCTTAGATTCGCAAATACCATTAGTGCGTGTCGAAGACATTAGATTGCCTAATTAGCTTGTCAGCATATTCTACCCCCCTACCGGCTGTCTCAGCACGACCTCGGGAGGTCGGGTACACAGAAGAGTTACTTGTCGATTCTCACGCTCGCCTGTCACTTTTCCGACGTACAGTGTCAGTATAACTTGCCGAATGAATGATGGTGGAAAGGTGTTACAATCTCTGAAATTATTGATAGTTTGTTTCCTACTAGAAAGAAAATTTTCCTCTTCCCTACGTGCTATGATCATAGAATTTGAAACCTTATGAGGATAAAACATACACACCTTAGTCTCAATGTGTTCTTTAAGACTCCCAAGAATTAAGTCATTAAGATTCTCTTTTGGAATATTTTCCACCCACAAGGAAAGGTTTTGGAATTGATGGATGTAATCTTTAACTGATCCTGTTTGTCTTAGCTTTGCTAATTGACTGAAATAATTCTCTGACACACTAGAACTATAGTGTAATTGCAACTCTTTGATGAAGAATTTCCATGTAACATTGAGGCCAATATTTTTCCTTTGAGCTCATAACCATTAATACCAAATGAGTTGGTCAGGTTCGAGGTATAAAGATGCCATGGTAACCTTTTGTCCCGATGGAATATGATGAAGATCAAAGAAATTATCCATCTATTTAATCCAATTGAGTGGATCCTTTCCATCAAACTTACGCATTTCCACTTTTGGGATCATGTTACGGGCCTGCAGAGTGTTTGTATTTGGATTGATCATGCTTGCAAATCCACCCTAGCTAGTTTGTCTATTACTTTGACCTGAAGATCCACCCTGGTTAATATGAGTATGATTGAGTTGTGGCTGATTAGGAAGGATATGACGACCCATTATATTATAACTAAATTGGTTAATGAAATCCTCAAATCATTGTCCAATATTGTCTACGTCTTCTTTGCTGACCACTCTACCCTCGAGGTTTCACAACTCTAACTCAAGATAGATGGCCTTATGGTTTGTTGAAGTAAACCCTAACCCTGAGGACTCTGTAGATACCCCTTATGACTCAACTTCTCAACTATTATCTCATCCTTGTCAGGGGTTTTACCTGGAGTGATGGGATTCTTTTTCCTCTTGTCGAAGGCCTAGCCATAATGCCCCAAAATGGTAGGATTTAGGGATCAAGGTCAAAATTTAGGGTTTGGGATTTCAATAGGAATTCAACCAAATTTTAAAAAAACCTCAAAGAAAGAACTCAAACTAATTTTAAATCCTCTTTCTAGAAATGTAAATAAATTTGAAAATTCCACAAATTGTACCCTAGGTATTCGAACCTAAAACCGCTATAACTTTTCAAACTAGGTCAAAAATTCTTAAAATTTGGAGGGAATCTTACTTGACTAATTTCTCCATGTGAATTTTTTTTGCAGAAATATTCGCTACCAATTTTTTAGATATGGACGAACCTTCAAAATTAGGTGTTGACACAGCCATGGCCGAGTTCAAGCTCTAATACCACTTGTAATGGAATTAATTGTATAAATCTGATTATTGTCAGCAATATAACACCAATGAACACAATATTTCAGATAAATGATATCAATATTCAAGTAGAATAGCTTAGCCACTTCGAGGGGGTAACCTCCAAACCAAACAATAAGACTCAAATACTCAATATGATCCTCAACTACTACCAACTAACCCCTATATATACTATTCCTATGCTATGGCCAACACCAAGGCCGACCAACTAATGATAATATAACATATATGAAAGAGATACATAATAATAAAAAGTTATGATAGCCACAACTCAACTATATACATCCAATGTAAGATATATGATTAAGGGCATAGCATAGGAAATATGTGTGTGTGTGTGTGTGTGTGTCTATGTCTATATATATATATATATATATATATATATATATATATATATATATATATATATATATATATATATATATATATATATATATATATATATCTTACATGACATTTTATTTTGTATGGCATTTTTAGTACTCCTATATGGCATTTGAACTTGATAGTATATGACCTATTCGAGAATTTTTATATTTATTGTACACATTAAAATACTATTTGGAACTCGGTATTTTTGTATGAGACCTTATATTTCTGAGATTAGTTTGCATGAAACTGATATGATGTGCACTTGATAATAATTAAGACATTATGGATTATTTTTTCATTTATTGGTGATGTACATGTACTAGCGTTTTCAATGTATAACATGAATCGAAATTTTTAAATCAATATTTATATAATGTATATAAATAAAGAGTTACCTAATCTGAGTCATTATTCATTCAATTTATCATTGTGGATATGTCTATTTACCCTACCTACGCTTCTTCTTGTTCACGGTCTCTTTGTACTCTTATTAGTATTGACATAGAGTACTCAACTCAAAAGGGATCATCTGTTTCTTAGGAAAAACATTCAAAGAGAGTCATCACAATTTGATGTCTTTCATCTACTGATATTTTGAGTATGTCTTTCCAGATGCAATGAAATTTTTATTTGGACACTTAATGATTCCTGATTTTCCAATACTATCCAATTCGTGTTATTACCTCTAAATCTGTAGGTATTTCAAGTTATTTGGAATCACATCACACCTTTCACTAGGCTCTATGACTACCTCAATATTTTTTAAGGTGCTTTTGAAAGCATCCATGGGTTTATCATAGTATAAAATGAATGGAAGGTCACTAAGTCGTAGGCCAACTGACTCCCATTCATAACTAAACAAGAAATATTTACTAAGCGATTGATAACCCATGTGTGTTCTTAGTCATTCCCCTGTTGCTATGATTGTAATTTCCATGTTTCTTGAGGCCTTGGAATAATTTGGTGGTAATGGCCCTCCTGTTTTGCTTCCTTAACTTTGTTCTTTCTCTCTACATTGCGCTCAACTTTGCCATTATTCCTCTACGTCCACGAACATTTCTCTCAATAACTATCTATCTTTACTATAGATGTATCAAAAAATCTGAAAGAGATTTGTTAAGAAAATCATATCCCGTAAAAAGGACAATGACTGTGCAACATTATTAACAACAAAGTTTGCATTGGTATTATGGTGGGATGAGGATTGTCTCTCAAGGATCATATTCATATTCACTATATCACCGTCAAAGAGGGAAACTCCCCTGTTAAATCGTTTATCAGTATGACATGGAAGATGAACAAAGAAAATTAAGGCCATTTATCGAGGTAGGCCTAATAACGTGGAAGATGACCAAAGAGCACACACATGCATAATAGCTCTGTGAACTAAGTAAGGATACAAGCGCATATGAGGTAAGTATAGGAAGGAAAAAGTTAATGTCGAGTCTTTAGTGGTTGATGCACTCTCTTGTGACTATAGAAACATTGAAGGAAGGTGTATAGGCATCAAGAAGCGAAAAATTTCAAGGTAGGTCTGTCATAAGCCTAGAAGTTTCTTATTTGCATTCAAAGACTAGAGGTATAATAGTGAAGGGAAGTTTGAGTTAAGACTATGAATGAAATGTTTCCTTGATTATGGATAAAATTTTAGAAGAAAATGTAGATTTTAGAAAGCCAAACCTAGTAAATTGAAAAAATTTGCATTCTTAAGCCAATCTAGCCATTGAACAAGAACTCTCGGATGAGGTGCCCCCAAAGCATTAGGAGCTTTGGTCTAAGAAAAACACCTCCCCTAGTGTTTACCTAGCCATCTAGACGTGTTAGTGTAGTTGGTTTGGTGCCAAGAGCTTCCGTATGCAAATTATTGTGTTAGATAGCCTTACACAGACGTAAACTGGAGTATTTTACACGTTTACAAACAATAACACAAAGAGAGAATCGAATCGATATGGAGAAAACTGAGACATGATTTCATAGAGGGTCCCTACGTAAAGGTGTAGGATCTAACGAGACATTTCTAGGTTCCATGGAGTCTGAAAAATCACCCATCAAAGATATAACATTTTTTGGTCTGAGGCTCTTAAGGGATTACTCCCAAACAAGGTATCCTGGAAGCAATAGCACTACCCTGCACCAAGATGAAGACTGGACTAGTGTTCACTAGGCCATCTAGATGTATTGGTGCAGTCGGTTAGGTGTCACAAGCTACCATTTGCAAAATTTTACGTTTGACAACCTTACACTGACTCAAACGTTTTTATTTCATGTGTGTGAAATTAATAGGGAAAATGAGAGAAATTAATCAAGATGGAACAAATTGAGAGATAATTTTGTAAGGAGTCATTATGCGGAGGTATAGGATTTGACAAGATGTCTCTAGGTTCCACATAGTCCGAGAAATCACCCATCAAAGATATAGCATTTTTTGGTCGTAGGGCTCTCAAGGGACTACACTCAGATGAGGTAGCCCAGAATCAAAGGCACCACCCCGCACCAAGAGGAATAATAAATTAGCATTTACAAGGCCACTTGAATGTGTTGGCACAGTCAGTTCGGTACCATGAGCTACCGTTTGCAAAAATATTGTGTCTGACAACATTACACTGACTCAAACTGTAGTATTTGGCACATTTGCAAATAATAGGACAATGAGAGAACCAAATTGATAAGGGAAAAAATGAGAGAAAATTTTATAGAGGGTCCCTATGCAGAGGTGTAGTATCTATCGAAAATGTCTCTAGGTTACATGGAGTCTACAAAATCACCCATTGAAGATATAGCATTTTTTGGTCTAGGGGCTCTTAAGGCATTACTCCTAGATGAGGTAGCCCATAAGCAACAACACTACCCCGCACCGAGATGAATACTGAACTAGTATTCATGAGGCCATCCAGACATGTTGGTGTAGTTGGTTTAGTGCCACGAGATTTCATTTGCAAAATTTTACGTCTGACAACCTTACACTAAATCAAACTTCTGTATTTCACTCGTTTGCAAACAATAGGACAACAAAAGAACCAAATCGAGATGGAAGAAACTAAGAAATAATTTTGTAGAGGGTCATTATGCAGAGGTGTAGGATCTGAAGAGATGTCTGTAGGTTCCACAGAGTCCAAGAAATCACCTGTCGAAGATATAACATCTTTTGGTCGTAGGGCTCTTTGGGGACTATGCCTGAATGAGGTAGCCCAGGCGCAAAAGCACCTCCCTGCACCGAGATGAAGACTAAACTAACATTCAGCAAGCAATCTGGATGTGTTGGCATATTTATTTTGGTGCCACAAGCTACCGTTTGCAAAATATTGCGTCTAATAGTCTTACACTGACTTAAGCTGCAATATTTCACACGTTTGCAAACAATAAGACAACAATATAACTGAATCGAGATGGAAAAAATTGAGAGATAATTTTATAAAGGGTTTTTGTGGAGGTGTAGGATTTGACAAGACATCTCTAGGTTCCATGGAGTCTGATAAATCACTTGTCAAAGATATAGCATTTTTTTGGTCTTAGGGCTCTTAAGGGACTGCCCCCAGATGAGGTAGCTCAGAAGCAATGACACCATCCCACACTGAGAAAAAGATTGAACTAGCATTCACTAAGCCATCTGTATGTGTTGAAATAGTCGATTTGGTGTCATGAGCTATCTTTTGTAAAATATTACGTTTGACAGCCTTACACTGACTCAAACTACAATATTTCATGCATTTGCATTTGTTAGTTTTAATTTTCAAGGTAAAATGATTACATTGACAGGGAATTTGAAAGACATATTATTCTTGTTGATAGTACTAATTACCCAAAAAATTTCATATAAAATTTAAGGCCTAAAAAAGTTGATTTGATGCTTCAAATCTCTTTCCCTAGCATACTTTCACTATGATTTGTAGTCTAGCTTGAGAGCCTTAAATTGGCAATATCTTCTAACATATTGTTATTCAAGATCTCAAATTTCATAAGTAGGCCTATCTAATCATGTTGAAGATGATTCTTTTACTAGCAAGCTTGAAAGGCTTTCATATATTTCTATTTTGAGGTCTTTTCCTTGTCAAATATTTACATGCAAGGGTTTCTTGGCATACAATAAGACTTTGGATGCTTTATTGACCCTTTTCACTATGTAACACTTAACCAAGATTCATGTTAGTCGCCTAGAATCATATTTTCCTTGTGTCCAAGTAATTAGCCAACAAATATTACCTTTAATCCATGGCAATGCATGCTAGAACCACTGTCCTTCCTCCTTCTTAACTATGCACTCATATTGCTTGAGGAATGTGTCTAGAAACAAGACATCCTTTTTATCTTATTCACCCATTGGATACTAAAATAATATTTACTAATTCAGATATCATTTTGGTCTACTAAAACATACAAGATTCTTGGAGATTCAAGGTCAAAACATGCACAAATACTTACTTGCATGACTAGTTTAGGATAATACAGTCTTCACCTTTCAGGCACATTAAAAATTCATGTATAAATGTGTATAATGTTTGAATAGACCATTATGGGAGAGCTTAATTTCCTTTTTATAACTTTGCATACCTCTCACATAACTCTTATATCAAACCTCATAGCAAGATCCTTGAGACAAAAAATTATATATCTTTGACAGGTGATTTCTCGAACTTTGTGGCACCTAGAGACATCTCTTTAGATCCGACACCTCCATGTCAAGGCCCTCTACGAAATATTTTCTCGGTTTACTCCATATCCATTCAATTTTCTCATTGTTCTATTGTTTACAAACATGCGAAATATTGTATTTTTGAGTCAGTGTAAGGATGTCAGACACAATATTTTGCAAACAAAAGCTCTTGGCATTGAACCGGCTATGCCAACATATTGGGGTGGCCAGGTAAATGCTAGGGTAGGTGTCATTTTGGAGGCCAAAGCTCCTAGTGCTTCTAGAATACCTCGTCCAGGCGTAGTCCCTTAAGAGCCCTGAGACTAGAAATGCTATATCTTCGACAGGTGATTTCTCAGACTCTGTGACACCTAGAGACCTCTACGAAAGCATGTATTGGTTTTCTCCATCTCCATTTGGATCTCTCATTGTGTTATTGTTTGCAAAAGCGTCAAATAGTATAGTTTGAGTTAGTGTAAGGTTATCCAGTGTAATATTTTGTAAACATAAGCTCTTGGCACCGAAACTACTATGTCAACATGTTGAGGTGGTCAGGGTAAACACTAGGGGAGGTGTCATTTTGGAGGAAAAATCTCTTGGTGCTTCCATGCTACCTCATTCGGACGTAGTCCCTTAAGAGCCTTGAAACCAAAAAATGCTATATCTTTGATAGGTGATTTCTCAGACTCTGTGACACCTAGAGATGTTTCATTAGATCATACACCTCCATGTCGGGACCCTCTACAATAATTTGTCTTAGTTTTCTCCATTTCCAATGGGTTCTCTTGTTGTGCTATTGTTTGCAAAAGCATTGAATAGTGCAGTTTGAGTCAGTATAAGGTTGTCTGATGCAATATTTTTCAAACAAAAGCTCATGGAAATAATCCAATTGTGCACACACATCTATATGGCCTAGTAAACACCGTGGGGGGTTTATTTTGGGCTCCCTACACTCCCGGTGCTTCCCGGCTACCTTGTTTGGGCATAGTCCCTTAAGAGCCCTGAGACCAAAAAATGCTATATCTTCGATAGCTGATTTCTTGGACTCCATGGCACCTAGAGATGTCTTTTCAGATCCTACACCTCCATGTCAGGACCCTCTATGAAATTTTATCTCTATTTAATACATCTTGATTTGATTCTCTTGTTGTGTTATTGTTTGCAAACGCGTAAAATACTGTAGTTTGAGTCAGTGTAAGGTTATCTGACGTAATATTTTGCAAACAGAAGCATTTAGCACTAAACTGACTATACCAACACGTTGGGGTGGCTAGGTAAATACTAGGGAAGGTTTTTTTTTGGAGGCCAAATCTCTCGATGCTTCCACGTACCTCGTCTGGGTGTAGTCCCTTAAGATCCCTGAGAATGCTATATCTTTGACAGGTGATTTCTCAGACTTCGTGGCACCTAGAGACGTCTCATGAGATCCTACAACTCTGCATTGGGATGCTCTACAAAATTATATCTCAGTTTTCTCCATATACATTTGGTTCTCTCGTTGTGTTATTATTTGCAAAAGCATCGAATAGTGTAGTTTGAGTCAGCGTAAGGCTGCCCGATGCAATATTTTTCAAACGAAAGCTCATGGGACCAAACCAACTGTGAACACACCATAGGATGGCCTAGTAAATTCTACAAGAGGTATCACTTCAGTTCTTGCACTCTCGGTGCTTCCAGGCTACCTCATCCGGGTGTAGTCCCTTAAGAGCCCTAAGACTAAATTTTTTTATATCTTTGACAGGTGATTTCTTAGATTTGGTGGCACTTAAAGAGGTCTCATCAGATCCTAATCCTCTACATTGGTACCCATAATGAAATCACATCTCAATTTTTTTCATCTTAATTTACTGCTCTCACTGTCCTATTATACATAAAAGAGTCGAATAGTCTAGTTTGAGTTAGTGTAAGGTTGTCCATTGCCAACCACGTGAATAATATAGGTAGTTCATACAATATAGGTGGTGAAATGAGAATATCAATTATATATTTTTACAATATAGGTAGTGAAATTAAAATTTCAATTTTTTGTTGTTTTCTAATATTTAATTTCCCTTAGCTTCACTTGGATTCGAGAATAATAAATTTTCTATTAACAGTGCCAACCACGTGAAGGTGGAATCTTTTTTGGCACCACTAACTTACATAAACATGTTAGTAAGCAATTGAATAGAATTCTAAATCCTACAAAATTTAAACAAAATCATTAAAATAAATATTCAAATTAAAAATTCATGAAGAACATACATTTGTAAATTCAATCCAATGAACCGCATGAATCAAATCTACTCTTGAAAGTAGCAAGAATTGGTTTATGATCTGATTCATGAACCTTCCACAAATTTTTTATTTAACGGCCTACCTTGATATTTGATCAATTTAATATTTTTTGCAAGAACCAAATGTGAATAGTGAAGTATCTTTCAATGTACTTCATAGTATTCAAACAACCAAGTGTTTGATTTTTTATAGGATATTGTCAAAGATAAATCTTAGAGAATACCATTGACCCAGTGGGATACTCAAGGCCTTAACCATCAATGAATGTGAAAATAATTTTTCCCCTCTACACAACGAGACAAGAAGTAGTCCGTTCGCTCTTTGTTAAATTCTATCGCAATAACTACAAAAACGTGTCCTACATCACAACGTAAAACTCAAGTCAAATTTAAAATAAATTAATATTTGATCATTTAATAATTTATAAATCTGAAACATGACACACATATGTACCTTGTTTCACTAAATCAGAGACTTGGTCAAAGTCAGGTGATGTTGTCATATGATCTGAAGACACTGCAAGTTGTAATGCTCATGGAACTTCATATACAATTTCAAATGGAATTAGAGGTTTACAAATCCATTCATCCACCCACTGTTGTGACTCACAGTCATTCCACACAAAATCAATGCATGATATATAAAAACATGTCATGCACCTAGTATAAAGAGTCAAAGAACTTGCATTTGAACTACGAAACTCGTGTATATCACTTGATCCTGTAACTATCATACAATATTCATAGCTTGCTAAATGTTGTTCATCTATCAACGCTAAATATCTACGAACCATTGAACTATCTTGAGATCCCATATTCTTGACATACCAATTGATAATGCTTCTTGCATCTATAAATTTAGAACCATCCTTGAACTTTAACTCTTCTCTTACAAGTGCTCTTTTCACACATGCTTCTACAGCATCATGCTCTCCTTTCCCATGTCCTGTCTTAGTAAAACTCTAAATATGTTATACACTTATTTCTCTATGCATCCTGCTTAGCCAATAAAAAATCCATGCATTCTTGAATTGTGATGTACATTTGTTCGACCAAATGTAATGTTGAATGAATAAAATGTTCCTCTCATTCAAGTTTGCATAAAACACTTGGAAACACCCTTGCACATATTCTGTAGAATGTGTCCGATCATCATTGATGTATAAATGATACTCTCTTAATATTTTTCTATCTTTCTCAGTGCTTTCTGGAGAGTGCATAAATGTTATATGCACAAAAATAACAACTTGCACCAAGTTATAATATTGAGACGGAACCTCCATTTCTGGTTACAATGCATAATTCTCTGTGAGTAAACTACTGAAACAATAGTGCCAAATGGAAATGTGTCCTTTCTTAACTTTAAGTTTTGATCCAACCATCGAGCTCTATGTGTGTGCCTTTCATACTCATAAATAATTTCCTCTTTGAATTTGACCAAATATTCTTTTACAGGTACCTATTCTATAACAAGCTCAGACCTCTTAGATTCTTTTCCATCTTTTAATTGATATGCCACTAATTTATATTTTCTAAAACCAACCAATTATTTTCCTATTGAATATGTACTCTCGTCATGGATACAAATTTTCATATTTGGCAAGCCACTACATATGTTGCATGTTCTATCCAAACATGCTTTGTTATAAAAAAATTGTCTACTTGATTTTTCAAAAAATATTGTTGGAATAAATTCCCTTGAAAATTTTGGTGGGACATTTAATCCACACTCATGCAACACGATGTCAATATGCAAAACATGATGTATTTGAAAAAAAAAAAAACATCCTAATGCATTGAAAATTCAACATGATGCCTACAACAACAAGTGGTACGTGAGTGATTGATTTTTACATAAAAGTATTTGTTCATTTCAAAGAATCTTTACAAATGTTAATTTGTGGCTTTTCATTTTTAAACTTAGAGAAAATTTTTGTTTGAGTCATATCTAAGAAATGTTTTACACACGATTCATAATTACGAGAACTTATTATTCTTTTTATTGTATCTCTTCTATTAGGTGACACCCTTGTGTTAACATTCCAAATTTTTTAATTAATTATTTTAAAATATCATATGTATTATTGTCTTTCCATGGGAGTCTGCTAGAGAAATATTAATAGTCAGTGCTATTGACTGACTCAAGACATTTTCATCTCCCTATTGCCTTCATTAGTGTTTTTTTTTTATTTAGCTTCAAAGCACTGATTGTTCTTATAATCAAGCATTTATTAATTGTTTTATCACTTACTATACAATTAGTAAGTGCACGCCGTGTAGCACTACCATATTTAGTGCATCTCTTAGCACCTACAATTTGGTATGCTTTATGTATATTTTCAATAATTAACACATTTTGATCAAGAACATTATAAGTTATTAACCCCAGGGTCTTCATTGCAGGTCCTATCTTAATTAATTTCATCAATGTAACAAATAATTGATATCTTTGTGTGTCAGTTAAATTTGCAAAGTAATTATCTCAAATTCCCCTAGCTTTTCTTCTCGCATTTCTATCATACATTTTGTTAGGCATTGGTTTTATAATGTTTTCATCAATTTTAATTAAGTGAATTGGTTTTCTTCACAAATTGAAGGAGATGTTCTAAGAGGTGAAGATTTATTAAGAGGGTTACTTTCTTCATTCAGTGTTTCCATACAAATTTTAGGATTAACATTTGGATTCTCAGGTAAAGGTTCAACATTTGGATTCTCAGGTAAAAGTTCAATTCTTGGATTCTAAGGTAAAATTTCAACGTTTGAATTCCTAGGTAAAGCTTCAACATTTGGATTCTCAAGTAACGGTTCAACATTTGGATTCTTAGGTAACGTTCAATTCTTGGATTCTTAGGTAAAACTTCAACATTTGGATTCTTAGGTAAAAGTTCAACATTAGGATTCTTAGGTAAAATTTCAACATTTGGATTCTTAGGTAAAATTTCAACATTTGGATTCTTAGGTAAAGGTTCAATAATTGAATTCATATCAATTTCTTCATCCACATCAACATTCATAGAAAAATCATAATTCTCAGATACATTTGATATAACAGAATTACCTTTCCTTACATGAATTTTTTGCATCCTCTTCACTTTCTTAATTATTAGCTATTACAATTGCTCTAGTGTCTTGTTATTGAATTTCTTTACATCCTTACGTCATTTTTTCCGCCCATGATTGTAAAAAAATATATTGTGGGGTAGGGGACAAGATAAAGTACTAAAAATTCACATAGAATGTACAGGAATCTGCAGACCAGACAAAAATACGATAGAAAACCTATGAAGAAGGGGGGGAAGATGTTGGGGGACCCAATAAATAAGTAAAGAACATAACACATACGGGTTATAACGTTTGTGCGTTTTTTTGTTTCACTTTTTTCAAGCCATGCCTCGAGGCTTGGATATGGTTTGGATCCCCAAGCTTGAGGCATGGACTTGCATAGACACAATAGACCACATGTTTTTGCAGGAAAATTCAAAATTCTCTCTTCCGCCATCATAAATCGACATAAAACAGTCGATTCGTTTTAAAAAAATTATACCACGATGTAGAGTGGACTATCTACTTTCTTAAAATATAAGTTTTCAAATTTTCTGATTAATATAAGGTTTCCATATTATTTATTTTCTAACGATCCCTTTTTATAGCTATTTTTTGAAGTTTAAACACGTCTATCTTTTTTCATATGTCTTTTTTTGGCTCATCGAAATTTAATTTTTTTATACCAACCCAAACTAGGCCAAATTCTATACACATTCAAAAATATATATAGTTTTTAATATTTTTGAGGTAGTTAGGGGGGGCACGGTCGGAACTCCGTTATGTTTTTAAATTTAAAATTTCTGTAGTAGAAAAATCATTTAAAATAAATACTCGCTAACAATATCTAAAAAAATGTACCCCAAACTAGATGCTCCTAGCTATCTTTTTACAAAAGGGTTTTCAAAAATACTAAATGGTGCTAAATATGGTGGGGTGCATGAAAGTCACTATGTTATGTTTTTTTTAACAAAAATAATAGAACTTGTTAGTATTTTAGTTATTTGACCCAATTAAACTTATCCGTTTTTGATAAAATTTAGTACCTTAGAAACTATACTCAAAATTCTATGATTCATGTTTATATAACATCTTCCAATTTTTAGTGTAACTATTTCAAAAAAGTCGTACAAGTTTAAGTTTTTAATTTTTCAGAAAAATGCGTCCACTTAAGACCCCCAACTTGGTGAACTTACCCGAATATGGCCTCTAGACAAAGATTCATTGGTCAATGACATGTGCCCTGCTGAAGCATCCAATGTTGAAACAACAGATGGGGAAACAGCTGTGGACAACATTATGGAGATAGCTGGTTATAAAAAATATGAAATTGAATAATTTATTAGAGATAATGGAGAAGTAATCCAATAAAAGGCTGATCAAATCAAGCCAAAAAAGATGTAGCAAGCCAACAACAAGATGATATAATTTTAAACTTAGAGGTGGATGTGACAAAGTTAAATCAACAAAAAATGAGAACAAGTTTAAGTCAAAATGGGAAAGACATTTAAGTTGGAATTCGTGTTCAAGTTGTAGAAAACACACCAAATCATGTGATTCAGACACAATAACCCATCATAACCAATGATGGGATGAATATAGAAACACTAGTTAGATAGCTTTAATGGTTGATAAATGTTGTTGTAAACTTGGGGATTCCAATAGACCTTTCTAATGAGGATATTTCTCTTTCCATGCCATCCCCTCCTAGTATGCCAAGTGAAATATTCCACTACCATGCATATTGTAATGCATAGAAAAATGAAGACAATAATCAGTTGGATGCTACATATTTGGGGTGTTCGTAAAAAATTGTACAAGACACAACAAAACAACCATGTAATGCGACTTCAGGGAACCAAGTTGGTTGTTTTCTGGGGAATTTTCTTAAGCTTCCAACTGAAATGATTAATGAGAGATTGAAATATGTAACTAGACAGACTCTAAGGTTGAGAAAGAAATCACAAATTCTCACATCGACTAACTACATGATAAATGCTTGGAAAAAAAGCAACATAAAGGGAGGAACTAGAGGAGTTTAAAGCAAGGAAGAAAGAGTAACTCAAGGATATGAAGGAAAAAAATCATTGCAAAAGAAAAAATGGAAACAAAAAACTTGAATGGAAACTTAAAAGGTGGGGGAGGGAACAAAACATGATAAAACAACAATAGGAAAAGGAAAAAAGGCAACATGAGAAGCCACAGTGAGAGGAGAGGATAAAATTATAAATGCAAAGGAAAAGATGATTGAACTGTCAAGAAAAATTTAATCCTTCACAACATTTAATTATAAGGGATTTTTAAAACATTTACAATCCAAATTTTCCAAATGTGGGCAATCACCAAGTAAGCAACAAATCTACTTCAATAAATTGTGTACATGAATTATTTAACAATGCGAAGGAAATTAAAGATAATAGCTAATAGCTTCAATACAATGCTAACTAGATCAATATACCATCATGCTAAGAGCTAAACAAGTAATAAACATCAACACTATGCATTAGAACTTTGAAAATAAACTTCAAACTAACATACTAACATTTATTGCTCTACTCTTTAGAAATCTAAATCAATGAAATGGGCCTAGGTAGATCCTTTAGCTATCAAAGGGTTGAAATTTGTTACTTTTTCTAAGAGTATTGAGGATGGTTGCTCATCAAGTCATTGCAACAAATCCTTTCTTGATTAACTCCATTGATCTTCACAAAATAGCTTGGATGAGTGAATGCAAATGGATGATGCTTAGATCCGCTATAATGGAGAATGCTCTAAGATGATGAAATGAATATATTATAGGCTTTGTGCTCATTTAGGTGTAAGTAGAAAGGTAAGAAGAGGGCTCCTTATATATCCCAATGGATAAAAGCATCTCTATATCCCTTTATATGTGGGATAATAGAAAGGTTGAGTTAGTTGTGGATAAGGAGGGTTTATGGAGGGTTGAGTCAACCTTAGGAGAGTTTAATTTGTCCCTTAGTGACCCATGGGAATCAGGCGTGCACATAATTAATGAAAGATGATCAATTAATAGGGGGATCTGCCTATTATGCTAGTTAGAAGAGAATTAGCATGATTTAGGGGATATGAAGGATTAAATTAGATAAATGAGGATTTATTTATCTAATAGAGGAGAAAAATTAATTAATTAATCTGGATAGAAATATATTTAATTAATGGAATGTCATTAATTATCGTCTTTGTGGATAGAGAATTTTTTTTATCATGGATAAATAGTTTTGAAGGGACTATACCCTATGTACAAAAAGGCTTAAAAAGTCAGATATCAGAAGGAGAAAACCCATCCAAGAAAGGCTAAACGCCTTAAACATGGGGGCTCAAAAGCCAGATAAATTAGTAAAGAGAGTACAAAATGATCAATCCAGAAAGTGGTCTGAAGAAGAAAAAAATGGCCAAAAAATAGCAAAGAGGGATCCAAAACAAGGAATACCAACAAGAAAACAACATCAAAACCGCCAAAAAACAACATCTTCACAACAACAAAGCAGCATCTCGGCACCGCATCACTTGACTACCCTGTCAATCTTGACCTTAATTTTCTGGAGAGAGGTGAAGAGTGCAATGGCCATGGCATAAGAAGGATTGTTCATGTTTGCCTAAGCAAGTGCAAGGTCACGGGTCTCATTAGAATCCCAGATGTTATTAGGAATGCCACTAAGGCTGCACACACTTCTCATGTGTTGTTCCATAATATTATAAAAAATTTTCAGAATAGAGATGATGCAATCTTGACACCCCTTGGCATTGCCTAGCATGGTATCTAGTGAAAGTAACTTCTGAAAAATCTCAGCAATAGTATCCATGTCCTTAGAATTTTGCATCTTCCTCTTACCTTATGTTTTTTCCATATTCCTCATAGAATTTTGAGGTCTTTGATCTCCTCTTCAAGCTTACTAACCCTGGTAAGAAGGTCCACTTCTCTAGAATTATCAACAAGTTTACTTATGTGCAATAAGTTCTCTACAAGTTCCAAATCCCTATGACTACGTAAAATCCTCTGTGAAGAAGGCAGAGCAACCTTAGCCCTCTTGTCTTTCCTCTTCCTATCCAAGGTAGCAGTGTATAGATCTCTGACAACTGGGAGAGGGATAATAACAGGGGGAGTAGGTAGATGGCTAGAGCCAGAGAAGCAATGGTGGTCGATGAGCAGGATCAGACCTTGGTGAAGGGGGATAGCCTTGGTATGTTTCTGAACTTTAAGAACAGACTTCTCTAAGGAATTAAGTAAATAATGTGGGAAATTGATGGTAGGATTCCTATGAAAATGATTGAGGAATATTAAATGTTTCATGGGAATGGTGACATATCTTCCCTCCAAAGAGACGTACCTAACCATCATACATGCTATCTCAGTAAAGGGCTCAAGGATAGAGGACACCTTTATTCCAGCCACAAAAAACTTGAGTTTTTCCCCTTCATCGAGAAATTTTTTCACCTCCTCCTCTCTGTCGACTCGTTTGTTGAAGAACTTGGCTCCATCCAAGTTCAACCCTATGACCTAGGCAATGAGTTCCTCAAAGATATCGACCTTGACTTCCCCATACTCAACCACGTGATTTTTCCATCCATTAGTGAATTTCACCAAGATGTCCTTGTCAAATCCCCTCATCTTTTCAATGAAATTTAAAATAGCTTCCATTTGTAGATAATTCCAAGGAATTGTGTCATTTTTCAAGGCTAGATCATGAATGGGTTCAGTTTTGGATGGAGGTCCCCCCATTTTGAAAGTATTGTTTCTGCTCTGCACAACGGTAAATTTTTTTTGAATCCCATATGACTCAACCCCACCTCTATTTTTGGAGACCTCTAAAGCATGTGGAATTTTAAGAACATCATTAAACTTAACTTTGTTATTAATAAGCACACTCTTAACATCTGCTCTGTATCTATTAATGATCATGTTCAAAATCATGTATATCTTTAGTGATGTCATCAAGTACTTTGGCAAGAGGGGGGTCTCCACTTAGCCAAGTTTACATTGTATTGTTGACCCCAATATTTGCTAAACTATCGGCCACTCTATTGCCGTCATGATAGGTGTGGATAATCTTATAATTATCAAAAAAATTACATATTTCAATAGCTTCATTAATGAAGTCCTTGATGAACAACCTTGGAGGTTGCTTTTGATTTAACAAATCAATAATGTTTAACGAATCCCCCTCAATTATAATATTGGAAATATTGCAATCTCTAGCCAACCTTATAATATTGCAATCGCTCTGGGGAATAAGTTTGTGGATAGAGAAGTTAGTTAACTAATGTAATGTAGTTAATTGATGGCGATAGAAGATAGAATGAATACCATTTGATGATTTTTCATCAAATTGTAGGGAATAGTATAATTAGTGTAATTTAAGCATTTAAATTGCTCAGGACAAGCTATAGGTGTTTACATTTGCCCCTTATTGGGGTGGCATAAGTGATATCACTTCAAAGATAGTAAATAGGTAAAATTTTGAAGGGGTATAAGAAATATTAGTATAAGTGAGAGATTCCCCCTCGAGTGACGATGGAGTGATGAAAGAAGACGATTAATGATCGAAAAAGATGAGAAATGGAAAGAAAATGAGGTACATGATGCCCCAAGTGAAGGAGAAGAATGGGTAGAGACAAGATGATCTAAATGAAGTGGAAGAATGGTGTTGATAGGAGAATGATATAGAATAAATATGAAGAAGGAGAGAAAAGAACTTAGCTTTCATCAATTGCTTGTAAACAACTGTATTTCATCATGTAGCCAAGGATCCACGTCATCGACCCTTATTGAAGATATAAGCATATGATAAAGTGTAAAATGACATGAAAAGCCATAATATGAAGCTATTGTACTTTACTGAAAACCAACTCAATACAACAATGAAAATGCAATGTAGTACGAGAAGTAAACAAGCTCATTTAACAGGGAAACAAGTATAAACACACATACTCAAACGAAAAATGGTCAAGATTGTTGCACAAATGCTTTGTTATCAAGCTGAAGATCACAAATGTTTGTGATTGATGAAAAAGGGTTAAAAATGACTCCTAAGGAAATGATATATGCAAGGGAAAGTGATGGAGGATGCAATGGTCTAATGATAAAGCATTGTGCACAACGAAATAGTATCAAGCAACTGAATGTGCCCCATAATAATGACAAAGAAAGTAGGCTAAATTTGTAGATGTTTGTAAATCTGATGATCTACAAGTCATTTGGTTTATGAACATGTGAAGATTACAACAAGATATGGGAGAAGTATCATGCATAAGACATGGGTTTCAATTGTTTTGATCTTTTTACCTATTTTTGTAATTTTTTACAATTTTTTAGGATTTTTAACTGATTTTTTAGTTTTGATTAATTTTTACAATTTTTAGATTTTGAAGAAGAAAGAAGTGCTAGGTGGTAGGTACTACCCCAATGTAGTGAAAAATTAATAAAATAATTATTTAATAAAAATAATTATTTGTTGGAGTGTGTAGAAGAAGTGATATCACCTAGAAGCAATAAAATTGCCCTAGTGAGAAGAAGCGAGTGCGAGGTGGAAAATAATGCTTCAGTATGGTGGAAAATTAATAAAAAATAGTTATTTAATAAAAATAATTATTCACGGCGAGCATAAGAAGGGTTAGAATGAGAACGGTGGTCTAAACATGTCCTTGGGGCATCACGACAAGTAAAAATGGCTACATATAGCCTATGCAAGAGGGGGTAAACCATTATGACCAGTTCATTTGTTATGAGCCCCTATCAAAAGTTACCATGAGACCTCTGATAGTGAAAACGACAATGGTGAGAGCGCGATCCTATAGGAGACACGCCGATCGAGTCTGAGAGTATGCTTGACATGCGGATGATGGCTCCTTTGTGAGTAGCTTAACCTTGCCTTTTGAATTTCACACACTTATTATCGTATTTAATGTTGTAGCCCTAAGAAAGGTTCATGTACACACCCTTAGGGGTGTATACATCCTTGCGGGCACGCATGCACTACAATGGTGTGTACATGTACGCACATACACCATATTTCCCCAATGCGTACACGCAAGCACCAAAACATGTGTTTAAGCACCTAGGGGGGCAGATATGTGTGCCTATGTACACACACCAAAATGGCTACGTAGGAACCCTGAGGTACAGGCACATACGCACAGGTTGAGTTAGCTAGGATGAGGATCATATATACATAGATGCGTGTTCAAGCACCAAATAAGGTTTGCATACATACCATGCACACATGTGCTAAACAGGGTGTGCATATGCATGAATGGGCCCGCAGGCACCCAGAAGGGGAGAATTTCCCGATGAAGAAGAAAAGGATAGGAAGAGGTAGAAGATTAGAGAAGTGATTTACAGAAGAAAGTGAAAATTAGTATATGGTATAAAATAGAATAAATGTTAGGTCCTAACACATGTTGTGTTTTGTAGAGATGATTTCTGGTGCTGCAGACTAGAGAGTGGCATAGTCGTATTGCCGAGAAAAATGAGAGCTTGCCTCTGTGAGATCATCGTGAGATGGAGATCTTGTTAGAGGTTTTTGGTTTAGGACACGTGGCTCAGATGCAATCTATCACATTGGATTACAACCTTTTGACAACATTGATATAGCAATGACATAGAGAGATTCAGTGCTTCCGGCTCCCTACAGGGGAGATGACTGTCACTTTGGAGGATGTCTAGCATATTTTGTGCATCCCCATCATTTTACTCCCTAATTGAGTATACCAGTGAATTTCTATAGATCATGACTGCTATTCATGATGTATTCTGTAGAGACAACATACCCCACCAGGGTATGACAATTTACTTACACCATTGCATTTCAAATCCTACCATGCACCACGTGTTGGGAATAGGGGACTACGGAATAGTGTTATGATTTAAAAATAAACAAAATCATGCACACAGGATCTAAACAATTCCCCACAAAATATATAGAAGTGGAAGTATAAACAAGAATAAGCCAAATCACACAAAAGTACACACACATAACAAACATGTATTGTGGTTCACCCAATGTGGGCTACATCCACCAAAGATAGAGATCTCATATATATATAATATAACAAGAGATTACAAACCAACTCTTCTACACAAGAGTACATTTATCTCTACAAGAGTATCTCCTCCCAGATCTCTAACCGGATCTGCCTGATTACACTAAATTGTGCCTCCATACCACCACTTGTATCTCCTCTAGATCTCTAACCAAATTTACCTGAGTGTACTACAACCATGCCTCTCAAACATAACCAGATCTCACATACCTGAAGCTACCCTACATCTTCCACTATGTAGCCAAGCTCTCACTGTATTGTGAATCTACAAAAAAGACCTCTAGAAAGATCTACCAATGTGCAACCCTAACCATGCATCAAGAAGTAAGTCTCTCCTCCATCACTGCAACAAACTGCAAAATTGAAGACAACTTCCTCTGCCATGCTAGATTCCTATGGATCAACAATACAACATGATCTCATGGATCTACAATACAAGATCTCACAACATGTGGATCTACAAGAATGAACAATAACAAGATCTCACAACAACCTATGGATCTAATAAGAAGAAACCCTGAGTGCTTTGCATACTATGCAAGCCATTACATGAGACTAAATAATACAAAGGAAATACAATAGAAGATAATACCATCTTCTCACCAATAATGTACCTGCACTTGCCTTCAGTTGAGCTTCTCTCCATGAAAGCTATTGTCTTCATGGAATCTATTTTTTCTTCTCTTTCTTATTCATCCTTTCAACCAAGGATTATGCTCTTCTTCTCATCAACTCATCTTTAACCCTAGTTTTCTAGCTTATATAAGCTTAGACAAACTTAGGGTAACTTATCCATGAAATTACATCTAATAGATTTTCTTTGAAACAAAAACAATATTAAGACCTGCGACTTAAAAATAAAGTGCTTCACATAGGTACCCGACACTGGTTAGACCTAACCATGACTGGTTCCTCCTTTTCCTAACTGACATTAGTCCCACTGTAACCAATTTTGGTTACTGTATTTCTAGTAACTTTCCATTTCATGCTAACTGTGAAGCAATCTAACTCCACAACCTAACAATCTCCCACTTAGAGATAAATTGCTGAACCTCTGCACCTGTACCTGTAAATCACAGTCCTCAGCACACCATGAATACCATCTATTATTTCCTTCAACAATTCTCTCAAAGAAAAATAAAACCAGGAAGATAAAACCATGACTTACCAAACCTGCACGAAGCTACAACTGATCTGTGACACCAAGCCTCAAGCTCCCACTGTGATCAAGGGATGATTTTTAAAAGTTCCCTAAACATCCCTAAATAGTGTCAGTGCATAAGATCATCTTGAGAGCTTTCCAACGACTGTGAGAACGTGTCAAACGGACATCGGGAGCTCTAGATATGTCCGGTCAAAGTTCAGACAGCGAGAAAGACAACTCTGGTCAACTAGTCAATATTTGACCAATCGCATTGTGACACATGGATTGACACCACTCGTTGAATTCACTCAATTTTCCTATCGGGAGATGAAAAGTGGACTACATGATGACTCAGTTAATTAATTTCGATACCCCATGGTATGGGTCAATTTTTATATTATCTTGGTAAGTCCACTTTCCAAATGTCACGCATAAATGCCAAACCACTATATATTGATGTTTATACATTAGTATTAAAACTTCACTTACCCACATAAACCAACTGACCACACATAACAGCCAACATGCTAGGTTATGTCCACGTGGTAAAGGCATGCAATGTCATGCGTGGAAGATTCCACGTGAGGAGAGGGAGGTGAAGCGGTGTTGTGGGAGGAAAATGCCATACGTGGAAGCTTCCACGTGGAGAAGGAGGGTTCTACATGATGTATTAGGATATAATTTCCTTACACTTGCATCTGAAAGTTGTAAAAAAAGACCCTATTAGGGGCACCTATCTCCTAATCAGCTTGTGAGTACCTCTTACAGCTTGGATACAGGAATTAACTCATATAAAGCTTGGAGATTAATCTACCATTTGTGCAGACAGTAGAGTTCACAGAGATAAGCTTGGAACTTCATTCTGTGTAGAGGCGTTGTGACTGCGTAGTAGAATGGTAGCTGAATCATCATTGGCATTGACGTCAGGTCGAAACTTCATTCTGTGTAGAAGCATTGTGACCGTGCAGCAGAATGGTACCTGATATTATATGTCAACAAGCAGAGCTCTAAAAGGATTAGCTCGAAACTTCATTCTATGTAGAGGCATTATGACCATGCAGCAGAATGGTAGCTGAATCATCATTGGCATTGACATCATGTCAGAACTTCATTTTGTGTAGAGGCATTGTGACTGTGCAGCAGAGTGGTACCTGATATTAGTATGTCAACAAGAAGAGTTCTCAAAGGATTAGCTCATAACGTCATTCGGTGTTAAGGCATTGTGACCACACATACGAATGGTAGCTAATCAACAGACTTAGCATCATGCATTAGAGGCTCGAGGTCTTAAAAGAGGCTTAGCATCATGCATCGGAGGCATTGAGGTCTATAACAGACTTATCATTGTGCATTGGAGGCTCGAGGTCTTGACTGAGGCTTAGCATCATGTATCGAAGGTGTTAAGGTCTACAGAGACTTAACATCGTGCATTGGAGGCTCGAGGTCTTGAAAGAGGCTTAGCATCATGTATCGAAGGCATTGAGGTTTGTAACAGACTTAGCATCATGCATTGGAGGCTTGAGGTCTTGAAAGAGGCTTAGCATTGTGCATCGGAGGCATTGAGGTCTGTAAAGGGACAAGGCATTGTCCATCACTAACATCAGATCAATCAAAGCTCTACGTAACATGGAGTTCCTTCAAATTAGTTCAGATACTGCGGAATCAACTCAGAGCTAGGAGCTGTGTTATAGAGTAAAATAAGATCCTTGTCAGATATCACGAAGCTTAGCACTACAAAGAAGGATTATTGAGGTTTCATTCAGAAACTTAGCACCATAAAGTAGAGGCGTGGAGGTCTTCTTCGGTTATCAGAGTGGCGCAGCGGAAGCGCCGTGGGCCCATAACCCACAAGTCCCAGGATCGGAGAAAAATTGTCAAAGTGAGAAGGTTGGAGGAGAAGACCCAAGGGTCTACTACAATAGCACTTCTGAGGTGGCAACAGAAGTTTTTCAGATTCAGGACAGTATGGAAGCTTTTTGGGACAAAAAGCCTTTCTCAGTGGGGAGGTGTGATCAGGGGATCATTTTTAAAAGTTCCCTAAACATCCCTAAATGGTGTCAGTCTAGAATATCATCTCGAGAGCTTTCCAATGACTGTGAGAATGCGAAAAACAGACATCGGGAGCTCTAGATATGTCTGGTCAAAGTTCAGACAACAGGAAAGTCAACTCTGGTCAACTGGTCAATATTTGACCAATCGCACTGTGACACATGGCTTGCCACCACTCGTCGAATTCGATTTATTTTCCTATCGGGAGACGACAAGTGGAGTACATAATGACCAAGTTAATTAATTTCGATACCCCATGGTATGGATCGAATTTTTATTTGCTTGGTAAATCCACTTACACACCATTCCAAATGCCGCATATATATATATAAATGTTTATACATTAGTATAAACCTCCAACATGCCAAGAATCCACGTAGTGGATAAGTGGTGGAAGCTACTACGTGGAAGGAGGTGAAGCGGTGTAGGGGGCTAACCCATGAGTGGAGATCCACATGAATGAAGGGGTGGGTAAGGTTTAATCAAAACCTTAGCAAAAATAAAGGGGGCGCTTAATGTGGGATATACCCACTTAACTAAGTAAGCCGATCCCTATGGGATTTTTATCCCATTAAATATACAATGCCACCCAATTTCGGATTAAACATGCTAATCCGCCACTATGGGATTTTTATCCCTTATCAAATGCTATGCCGCCCTATATGGGTATGTAATCCCATTATACATGGTACGGGTTTAGGCTAATATTAGCCTAAGATAATATTATATTGCATTTTTCAAGGGCCCTAAAATTGTATAAATAGGGTACCTATTTTATTGTAACACACACACCCCAAGCTTATTATTTGTTAAGCTTATTGAGGACACACATGAGTCCAACAAGCATATTATTTGTTAAGCTTATTGTGGAGATGTGTCAACAAATATTGTCTATTAGCCTATTATTTTAGGAAATAGTAGACGAAATATTTGTGATTGGGAGTAAATTATAAACTACCCAATATGCCCATTGAGCCACACAAATTACTTACAAATCCTGGATTGTCACCCGGAGTGCTAGCGTCCCATTGATAGCATCGGGAAGGCCGATCGAAGCTGAAGGAGATTGTGCATCAGGAAGGTGAAGAACAATTCAATTGATCATCAGAAGTTTTTCAAAGAACTGGTGTACTGATAGGCAAGTAAAATTCCATTAGGTTTTCTTGTGAAAGTACTATTGTAACTTACAAGTTTTGACTAGTGGAACGGTTCAACCACGAACCCGGAGACAGGCAATTGCCGAACTCCGTAATCAATCTTTGTGTTATTGTCATTATTGTCTTGCATTATTTTAAATTGATTACTTAAAAGGAGTAAATTATTGGCAAATAATTAAAGCCTATAAAGGTCCGAGATCCGGTTGTAATAATATGATTATTTCTGGATCACACTGAATCGTAACACCATACCAATTATTGGTATCAGAAAAACAAGCCAACCTAGATCCTCATGCAAAAAGCAATCATGACTAACATACCTACAAGAGCTCCCACTCAAACTGAAGTTCTGAGCCTCAATCACATCCGTAACGATACCTGTAAAACCAACCATGTTCTCCATCCATATATCCATGTTTGCATGCAACCACCAATGCAACTGACCAAAACAAGTCAAACAATACTATGTGAAAGAAAAAAAAGATCCTGGGTAAAGATAAGCCAAATGAGTTCTACCTACAACAATGGGTGATCAATCCACAAACCTGCATAACTCAAAGAATCCAAACACTGTAATATACAAATCCAACCCTGCATAAACAACTAGCATGTCCAAGACAATCATCTGTAGATAATATCTCTCAAGGATTAGCATAGTACTCAAGAGGAAATACAAACATCCCATACTCATGCTCAAAGCATCCATGTGCAAATCAAACATCTGCATCACCATAGACTCACAAAACTAAATCTATCCAACATGTTAAAACTCACCATGTACATCCATCCATATCACCAGCTCTCCAGAAGCTCCAAATCTGCCACTGACTAACTCCAAAGCCAAATATGAATCTTGTGCTCATCAATGTCAATAACAAACATCCGTGCTAAACCATGCCACTAATACCAAGTGTAAATACCAGCAAACATGTCATCAACATACTCTGCACAAACCAACCAAGATGAAAGCAAAAAATAAGGGCACCATCTAAAAAAAGGTAATTAAACACCACTGTCAAACCTGTGACCAAACCGACCATGGTTTCCCCTAACCGACCACGGTCAACACCTGACTGACCACAGTTACCAAATGACCAACCATGGTTAATTCTAACCAACACCAGTTTCTGTAATAGGTAGAGTTTCTCCTTAAACCTTTAGAAATCTGAAAAATTTCTCTATCATCTTCACCCAGCTATATCTAACCATCAACTGTAAACACATAGGGATATCCAGGAACCACAAAATAAACTATAAGTGACATCAAAAAGAAATAAACTCAATATACCTAAAAAACCATGACTGCCCTCCAAAATGAACTTGTGCCTCCTGCCACTCTGAATAGTAGCAAACTCCTCTCACTTTGCATGTGTGTCATGTATCCAATCCTGCCATGCCAACAACCATGGCTTACTCCCACTGAACACGAAATCCCCAAAACTTCCTATAACACCAAGCTCAAAAGCTAATATGTCAGTGAAAAATAAAACTAGATGAAAGAACTATAAAATTGATTCCCTTTTTTCTTTGAGAATACTTCTACATCACAAAATTTTGGACTTCTTGTGAAGTAGGTGAATCACCTTCTTTCCATCTGTATGTACTCAACATCTCTCGTTACCTGCAATTGTGTCTAACCATGACTTTTCATTGAGGATATCATCCTTAGACTAGAAACCCTTGTCCTCAAGATTCCACACAATCGGGAAGTAAAAGTCAAACAACACCAAGAAACCATGGTGTAAATTTGTGCACACAATCCAAACATAATATTAGTTGCTCCAAATGAAAGAAATAAAAGATGAACCATATAGAGATACCTGACTCAAATTCTCAATGGACTAACCAAGATAACTTTGTCCTCTTTCGGATCCAAACCATGAAGTGATCTATACCGTCTCTGCCATGTACACTATGTGCAAGAAACTCGATCCTCCAAACCAGGACAAAGAACCATCTACCTTCTCTTGCTGCAAAAATCCATGTACAGATAAGTTTCCACAAAGACCTACCACGGTCATCCCCTAACAAACCATGGTTAGCTGACTAATATCGGTTCCTCTGTGACCGACCTCGGTTCTCATACCAATGTCAATGCTGCTGGAATGAACCCAACGCCACACAATTTAGCATAGCACAACACACCAGGTGCCTACTTCGATCGAAGCCGATAGTTGAGTTGAACCAATAATTTCAAGAAGCATCCAAATCTCGTACAAAAACAATACAACAAATCCATGCAATAAATTACATCAAGATGAAATACATCACCTTACCGGAACCAAGATACTCAACCACATCTTCAACTGAAGTACATGCTTCTCTGATGGAAGCTCCATCTTCGTTCTATGCTACTACCTCTCTACCAAAGCCCATGCATCTAACTACACCAAGAATGCATACCTGTTCCTTTTCTATGTCTAGATTTGCAATCCAAAACCATGCATGTGTAATTAAACCATACACTCAACAAACAAGATACATTCCATGCATCTCTTCATTTCTTCAGATCTATGATTTTTTGTTTATAACTAGGCTACTTAGTAACCGACCACAATCAACATGTAACTAACAATGATACTCAATAAACGACCACAGTCTCACCCTACCGATGTCGGTTACCACTTAATCGATGTCGGTCACTGTGTTCTCCAGCAACCTTAGACTTCCAGCTCTCACTTGAGATTCAATCTCTTAATGTGATTTTCACATCAGGAAAAATAAACCATGCTTTTATACATGTCAGTATAACTACTAACAAAACCATGAAGCAAACCCTTGCTCTAAAAAACAAATCCATCGCTCTGATACCAGTTGTTGGGAATACGGGACTACGGAATAGTGTTATGATTTAATAACAAACAAAATCATGCACACATGATCTAAACAATTCCCCACAAAATCTACAGCAGTGGAAGTATAAACTAGAATAATCCAAATCACACAAAAGTACACACACATAACAATCATGTACAGTGTTTCACCCAATGTGGGATACATCCACCAAATATAGAGATCTCATATATATAATATAACAAGAGATTACAAACCAAATCTTCTACAAAAGAGTACATGTATCTCTATAAGAGTATCCTCCTCCTAGATCTCTAACCAGGTCTGCCTGAGTACATTAAAATGTGCCTCCATACCACCACTTGTGTCTCCTCCATATCTCTAACCGGATCTACCTGAGTGCACTACAACTGTGCCTCTCAAACATAACCAGATATCACATGCCTGAAGCTACCATGCATCTACCGCTATGTAGCCAAGCTCTCACTATATTGTGAATCTGCAAACAAGACCTCTAGAAAGATATACCAAAGTGCAAACCTAACCATGCACCAAGAAGTAAGTCTCTTCTCCATCACTACAACAAACTACAAACATAAAGACGACTTCCTCTACCATTCTAGATTCCTATGGATCAACAATATAACATGATCTCATGGATCTGCAATACAAGATGTCATAACATGTGGATCTACAAGAATGAGCAATAACAAGATCTCACAACAACCTATGGATCTAACAAGAAGAAACCCTAAGTGCTTTGCATACTATGCAAGTGATTACATGAGACTAAACAATACAAAGGAAATACAGTAGAAGATAAAACCATCTTCTCACCAATAGTTTACCTACACTTTCCTTATGTTCAGCTTCTCTCCATGAAAGCTCTTGTCTTCATGTAATCTAATTTTTCTTCTTCTTCTTCTTCATCCTTTCAACCAAGGATTATGCTCTTCTTCTCATCAACTAATATTTAACCCTAGTTTTCTAGATTATATAAGCTTAGACAAATTTAGGGTAACTTAGCCATGAAATTACATCCAATAGATTTGCTTTAAAACAAAAAACATATTAAAACCCATGACTTAAAAATAAAGTGCTTCGCATAGGTAACATGCACCGGTTAGACCTAACTGTGGCTGGTTCCTTCTTTTCCTGACTGGCGTTGGTCACACTGTAACCGATGTCAGTTACTGTATTTCTAGTCACTTTCCATTTCATGCTAACTGTGAAGCAATCTAGCTCCACAACCTAACACCATGGACCATTATATCTGATGGATCTTAACATTGGGTTTTTACTCACTGAAAATACAAGGACTTCATTTCTATTGGCCCTAATTACCATTATTCATGACCTATTCAGTGGTGAGAGATACTTCTGGGGCTACTGCATACTGGCATAACTATACTGGGACCTTTATTTGGTCACATACCACCATCATAAGATGGTGGGACGTACCTCATTATTACATATTTGGTCATGGGACCACATAGTCATTGGTCACCTTGTTGGCGTGTTATGAGTGTGAGCTCCCAAGGAGCTGATAGCCATGGGCTAGGTCACTATTAGGGATGATATTTGAGGGCACCTGAGAGATATAAATCATTATCTCTTAGAGTTTAATGATCTATAGTAGGGATATATTATCTGGAGGCCCTACATGCATATACAATGGTAAGAAGATGGGATATACCTCAGTGTTTACATGGTGGAGCCACTTTATTATAGCTAGCTACAACTATATTACAAATTCTTACAGGGTTAATCGATGCTAGTGGAAGTTCAGTGCCATTTGGGATGTTCCATAGCCCGATATGTGGTATGCCTGCCATGATGTAGAGAGATAGACCATGGGCCTCCATATTCAGATAGCTAGAACGAGGGCTAGTTTTGATCATATGGTTCCACAAGTTTGGGCCCTGTTACAATAGATCGGGGACCTAGGGACCACACATGATTACCTATCTTAGTATGCTATAGTATTTCCCCATTGATTGGACTATACCAGATGATGCAGGTATGAGGACACCACCAGATATTGTCTATAGTAGTGATGAGGGTGATGATGTAGAGGGTGGTAACGACGGAGGTGATGATGATGAGGATCCGTTTGATGGACAAAGGCATGGTGGTGGAGATGGGGGATAGGGTTCAGTATAAGGTCTTAGACCTAGACCGTAGAGCCAAAGGTAGGTATCTGTGATAGAATAGGTACTTCCATAAATATTGGCACATCAGGTACTACCCAGATCATAGGGTCTGAGGCATATCCCTCCTCACATTATGCTGAGAGGAGAGGGCAGAGATGATAGGGGACAACTAGCTTCCTTGCATTAGTAACTTTAACAAGCTACATTGGTCCAACTTTGGGTAGTAGTAGAGAGGGACCATGCCCAGGCCCAAGTCTAGATACATGTCTTTACAACTGAGTGAGACCATGCTAGAGCTCAAGCCAGTAAGGGAGGAGATGGTGCTGCTTAGTTTCAGCAGGTAGGTTAGATGGCATTGCAGACGACTTAGATTATTAGTCTTTTACAACACTCCTAGGTACATGTGTAGCAGTTGACTGTAGAGAGTGACCAGCTCTGAGATGAGTGAGTAGTGGGCCAAGCTGAGGTTGCTCGACTATCCATGGAGGAAGCATCATTCCATCATATAGATGGGGTTGCAGTGACACCACATTATTAGATTAGATATTTACCTTAGCTCATGTTCACCTATGTACTTTATTTACCTTTATTGTATTTATCCTCATCCACTTATGTGTGTGGATATTTCTTTTATCTTATTTAGATATTAGGAGAAATTATCTAGTTGTTAGGTATAGTTCTTTCCTTGATCTATGGTATTGACTAGATCCTTGATGACTAGTTCTTTCTTAAATCTATGGACTTGACTAGTTCTTTCTTTGATTTATGGATTGATCTACGAACTTGACTGGTTCTTAGATTATTATTACTTTCCTATTTAAGCAATTGCTTGGAAACCACTTGTCCTTTAACTGATTTCTGGTGTACGTACTCAATGCCGAATTCACTGAGTAGAATAATCCAATCAGCCATTCTACCCGTATGGGCAGGTTTTGACAATAGATACTTGAGTGGGTCAACCTTCAATATAAGCTTGGTTTTTTTATTCAATAGGCAATGGTAAAGTTTTTGGAAGGTAAAAACGACAGCCAGACAAGATTTTTCAACTTGAGGATAGTTGAGATCATATGAAATCAAGGTACGACTGAGTTAGTACACGAATTTCTCCTTTTGACTCAGGTCATATTGTTCGAGAAAAGTTCCAATAGAAAATTGGGTAGCAGAAATGTATAGAAAAAGTGCCTCACTCGGGGTTGGAGGCATGAGGACAAGTGGATTGGCCAGGTATTGTTTAAGCAAGACAAAGGCTTGTTTTTTCTCTTGCACCCAAATAAAGTCAACATCCTTTTTTAACATATGAGTAAAGGAATGGCATTTGTCAACAAGCTGTTAAATGAAGTGGCAAATGGATTATATCTCTCTTTGTAGGTTGTGAAGTTGTTTTATATTCTTGGGAGGAGGCATTTCATTTATTGCAGTAACTTTGGTTGGGTCCACCTTAATCCCTCTCCTTGATACAATGAAGCCTAGTTTTTTCCCTGATAATAATCCAAACATAAATTTCTTTGGATTCAATCTGACCTTATACTCCCATAGACGTTCAAAGATGCATCTCAAAACTTTAGTTTGATCTTATCTAGTATTTAATTTCCCAAGGATATCATCTACATAGTCTTCCATGATATCATGAAGCATATCATGGAATATCGCTATCATTTCTCTTTGATAAGTTGCACCAAAGTTTTTTAGGTTGAAGGTAATTACCTGATAACAAAATATTTCCCAAGGGGTTGTGAATGTTGTCTTATGTTGATCTTCCTCCGCTATCTTGATTTGATTATATCCAGATAATCCATCCATAAGAGGTAGTATTTCATAACTCACAATGGAATTGATAATCATGTCTATATTGGGCAAGCGGAAATCATATTTTGGAAATGCCTTATTGATGTCCCTTAAATCTATGCAAATTCTCATTGCAACCAGTTTCTTTCATACAGGTACTAGGTTCGATATCCATTCTGAGTAGTCAATAGGTCTAATGAACCGTTATGTTAGCAATCTTTCTAACTCTTCTTTAACTAGAAGAGCCACTTATGGATTCATTTTTCTTTTCTTCTGTTTGATGGGATTTGCATCTGAATGTACTACCAAAGTGGTATCTAAGCCTTACATATTCATTTAAGACCATGCAAATATATCCATAAATTCTTTGCGAAGTAAGGTGAATGTTTGTCTGTTCTTGTGCTGAGAGAGAAGCTCCCAACTTGACTATTCTTTTGGGTCTTCTTTTGTTCCAATGTTCACATCAATGGTTTCTTCTACCATAATTTTTTGCATATCCTCCATATGTGTAGGATCGGGAGGAAGGTTGAGATCTTCTTCTAAAGGTGTATCAACGATATTTTCACCCCTTGGCATGGTCATTTTTCTTATCCGTTGATTTTTTTATTTGTTTGTCAGCCAACGCCTCAAAGAGGGTTTCACTATGTGACTTGGACTTTTTCTTTTGCCGAGGATTTTCTATGGAACTTTTTCCCTCACTTTTTCTTAATTTTTTTCTGACCACGAAGCTTTCCTTCCTCTCCAAAATAGGTGCAAGTATCTATGTCAATGAAGAAAACCTTTCATTATGGTCTCTGATTGGAAGTGTATCTCGTATGCCCATGAATTCTCTGATAGCATCATCATTCTCTAAAATTTCTAATGGAACATGACATTGTTGGTCCCAATCAACAAGGGTAGGGTATATAAGGCCAAATTTAGGCATAGTTAGGGGTTTAAGGTAATGAACAATTGTATCCATAAAAATGATTCGTGGAGGAAAGATCCTCCTATTGGCTACAAATTGGTATCTATGTTGTTGTTTAAATAATAAGAGCTATCCTCACGCTCAAAATAGGTAGAATCATGATAATTGGGGTGTTGATCCATAGGGTAAAATACCGATACCATATCTTTCTATTTTAAAATGTGGAAGTGGAACTGGTTCTCTTGGTCTTTGCTTGTTATTTTCACATCCTATGCCCTTGTAGCCCATAAAATACATCATTCTTCCAGATTTTTCATATTCAGGGATTTTATAACAAGTAGGCTTCGCATGCTATGGGATCCAATTTGTAGGTGGGTCCAACAATTTGTCTTTTGAAATTAATCCCTCGAGGTAAGCATTTCCCAATAGTCCGTTCATCTCTAGTCCCCTTAAAATGATAGTTGGGCCTTCCTCTTGTTTTTTTGTGATAAAGATAAGTTTGAAACAAGGAGAGATTGTTGCACATTGTATTCTCCACAACCATATTACAAAATTTTCATCTCCCATGAATCGAAGGGAGCAGTAGATGTAGAAGCCTCTCGAGCATAATACTGAGGGATTCTGAATCAACTTGTGATTCAATAGCTTTTAATTGAAGGGGAACAACTATATCAATGGAAGGACATGTATATGTACCCTTATATACACAAATATTGAGAGCTCTGCAGTGAGCAAAGGGTTATGAATATCCTTGTATTGTAACAGTGTGTCCCTCATGTTTTAACTTGATATAATGATGGAATGTTGATGATATGGCCTACATGGCATGAATCCATGGGTGGCCAAGAAGCATATTATACGGCGGTTCCAAGTCTAAGACGTGAAACTTGGTTGTTTGTGACAAGTTGATCCTATTTTCATTAACAATGTGATTGTTCCAGTTGAATCCCACTCCACGTTGTTGTAAGCAGTTATGATAATGATATTGGACTCTAGATCTTCCTCTACATGTCTTAGATATTTGATTAATTTCAATGTGCATATATTCAATCCCGACCCGTTGTCCACAAACATCTATTTTATTGTTACGCCCTTAACCTATTGCTTGTATTAGGATATGAGTAGCCGACTTGTGGCTTACCATATCATTTTATTATATCATTTATAATTTCTCATGCTTAATAGGTCGACCTTGGTGATGGCCATATCATATGAATAGTATATATAGGGGATCTGTAGGTAGTAGTTAATTATCATTTGACCATTTGAGTCTTATTATATGGTCTGGAGGTTGCCCCCTCGAAGTGGCAAAAGCTATTCTAATTGCATATTGAGATCATTATTCAAAAATATTGTATTATTTGGTGTTCTATTGTTTCTCATAATCTGAATTATACTAGTAATTTCATTACAACTGGTATCAGAGCTGCGATCTGGGCCAAAATTAGGGTAAAAACCCTATTCTTTTGTTTCTACCATATATTGCGAACCAGATCGAATTAGTGGGAGATAGTTTTACCTGAGTTGCGAAACATTTCAAGTAAGGTTCCTTGAAAGTTTCATATTTTTTTGATTTATTTTTCACACGTTATTACAAATTTAGCGTTGTTCAAAAAATCTCTCCCTAGGGTGCAAATTGTGGAATGTTTTCAAGTTCTTTACATTTTTGGAAAGCTCTAAAAAAAATAGTATTAGTATCTTCTCTATTTTATTTCCTGTTCGGCTGAATTTGTATCGAAACCCTAAATCCTAAGGTTTGACATCATGGCGGGGCCTTCCACAAGAGGAAAAAAGAATTCAGTTACTCCGGGTAAAACCCCAGATAAAGATGGGGTAGTGATTGAAGAGATGGATTCAGAAGGTTTAAATACAGATTCCTCAGCACTAGGGTTTACCTTAGTTCATCATAAGGTGAGCCAACTTGAGTATGAGCTACGAAATGTACAATTTGAGAAGGCCTCTAAAGGAGACATAGAACAAATCTATCATTGGTTGGATGATATCATGCAGTATGTAAAGGGTAAATAGTATGGCCCAAATCCGGCCCATATCAACCAAGGAGGATCTTCAGTTCAAAATCATGGACAAAATAACCATGTTGGATCACTTTCAAGCCTAATAAGAATCCAACTTATTCGTAACCACGAAACATGATGCCGAAAGTGGATATGCACAAATTTGATGGTAAGGATCCCCTGAATTGGTTAAATCAAATGGAAAACTTCTTTGAGTCACATCAAACACCATCAGGATAAAAGGTGACATTGGTGTCCCTGTATCTTGATCCAGACCAATTCGTTTGGTATCGATGGTTATGTGTTCAGAGGCAGAAGAATGGTCTTGGTGTCACTTGGATAGTTTTTACCAAGGAGTTGCAATTGCACTATATTTCTAGTGTTTCAGATAACCACTTTAGTCAATTAGCAAAGTTACGGAAAACATGATCAGTCAAAGATTATGTGCATCAATTCCAGAACATATCCTTAAGGGTGGAGAATATTCCAGAAGAGAATCTGAATGACCTATTTCTTGGGGGTCTTAAGGACCACATCGATCATGAGGTATGCATGTTTAATCCACTCAAGATTTCTGATTCTATTATCATGGCACGTCGAGAAGAGGAAAAAGTTATTTGTAGTAGGTGGCCGCCTTTCATTAAGACTAGAGACCGTAGTATCTCTTCCCCTTCATTTTCTAGGCTAATTAGACTGACTCCTCAACAAATGGAACAAAAGAGAGAAAAAGGAATATATTTTAACTGTGATATAAAATATGGACTGGGACACAAATGTGCTAAGAAGAAGTTGTTCTATATTGATGGAGGTAATGAGGATGATGAGGAGGCTGAAATTATAGGAGAGGCTAAGGAACCAATAGAAGATGAATTAGAGGATCATCAACCTATAATTTCTTGCCATGCATTGTCAGGTATTAGTACTCCTGAAACACTCAAGGTTATTGGCTATCTCAAAAAGAATAAGGTGACGGTGTTGATTGACTCGGGGAGTACTCATAACTTCATAAAATAGTAAGTTAGCTTCCCACCTCAATTGTTTTATTTACCCAGCTCTAGAAATGCAAGTTATTATTACAGATGGTGGGACAGTCAAGTGCATAGGAAAGTGCCATAGTATCAATCTTTCCATGGGAGACTACATGTTAGACTCACCTATGTTTTCTATTTCTATGGGAGGGGCATATATTGTTTTGGGTGTCCAATGGCTCACAACCTTAGGTACTATAGAGATGAATTTCGAAGAATTGTTCATGTGGTTTCATCTAGATTAAAGGACAATACAATTAAATGGGATGGTAGATAAATATCCACAGATTATTAGGTCTCATAAGATGTAGAAGGTTCTCAAAAAAGGAGTAGATGGATTTATATCAAAGTTATTTTCCATAGAAGTACAAAATATAGAGTCTTCAATGTCACCCGATCTTCAAAAGATTGTTGATGCTCACTCCTCTATTTTTGATGCAATTCCAAAGGGACTACCACCAATTAGGGATCATGATCATTCCATTCAATTGATTCTAGTGAGCCAAACACATAACATCAGACCATATAGATACCCATATTCCCAGAAAAGCGAGATCGAGAAAATGGTTCAGGAAATGTTGAAGGTAGGTATCATCAGGCCTAACCATAGTGCATATTCTTCACTAGTGGTCATGGTACGTAAGAAGGATGAAACATGGAGGATGCGTCCAGATTACCGAGAACTCAACAAGTATGCCATCAAAGATAAGTTTCCTATTCTAGTAATTGATGGTTTACTTGATGAATTGTATGGTGCTATTTATTTCACAAAATTAGATCTTTGTTTGGGGTACCGTCAAATTAGAATAAAAGAGGAGGATGTCTCATAAAATAGATTTCAGGACTCGTGAGGGCCATTATGAGTTTTTGGTAATGCCTTTTGGTCTAAAAAATGGACCTTCAACCTTTCAAAGCTTGATGAACACTGTTTTCAAGGCCATTTTTAAAGGAAAAGTGTATTACTTTTCTTTGATGACATACTGATTTATGGTAAGACATGGGAAGACCACTTACAACACGTAAGTAAAGTGTTGGGATGTTTTGGAGAAAACATACTCTCTATGCAAATCCATCCAAATGTTCTTTTGGTGTACAAGAGGTAGATTACTTGGGTCACATTATATCCCATGAAGGCACCAAAGTTGATCCTTAGGAGATCAAAGCTGTGGTGGAATGGCCAAGGCCCAAAACTCTTAAATATATTTGTAGTTTCCTAGGACTAATAGGGTACTATAGAAGATTTTTGCAGGGTATATGGTAGAATAACAACCCCACTCACTCCATTGCTAAAGAAGGATTCCTTCCATTGGACTGACTTAGCCACTAAATCCTTTGAGCAGCTGAAGGAAGCATTATGTAGCACCCCAGTTTTGGCTACTCCCAACTTCTCAAAAACCTTCATTGTCTGAATGTGATGCTTCAAGATCAGGATTGGGAGTAGTTCTAATGCATGAAGGAAGAGCAAATTACATTTGAGAGTCAACAATTTAAAGGAAAATATCAACTTAAACATGTCTATGATAAAGAAATGAAGGCTATTCGTCCATGCGGTCAAGAAATGGAGTCCCTATCTCATGGGTAGACACTTCAAGGTTAAAATTGATCATGATAGTCCTCAAATACTTTTTGGAGCAAAGGTTATTGTTTGAGGAACAAAAAAAGTGGGTAACAAAAATGTTGGGTTATGATTTTGAAATTATATATAAAAAGGGTAAATAAAATGTAGTAGCTGATGCATTGTTTAGAAGGGATACATCTGCAAATTCCTTACTATGTGGAATGTCCGTGTTGACGGTTGATTGGGTGGACAAAGCAAGATTGGAATGGGATCAAGACAAAAACACACAATCTCTAATATAAAATATCAATCAAGGATCCATGACATCTAACAAATTTTAGTGGAAAGGTAATGCCCTATGGTACAAGGACAGGTTAAAGTTGAGTAAAGATTGTGATTTGAAGCATAAGATTCTTGTAGAACTACATGCCTCACCTATTGGAGGACACTCTGGATTTTTGAAGAGATATCATAGAATAAAAAGATAACTCTTTTGGGAAGGACTCAAGGTGGATGTACAAAATTTTGTATGAGAGTGTTTAGTGTGCCAATTAGAAAAAAGGGGAAACAATTAATACTACCAGGTCTGTTGTAACCCTTACCAATTCCTTAGCTAGAAATGGGAGGAGGTATCCATGGATTTCATCACAAGATTTCCTTGTTCAGAGGGTAAGAATGTTATTTCTGTGATTGTGGATAGGCTCACAAAATATGCCCATTTTTATGCCCTATCACATCCATTTGTAGCTAGTACAGTCACAACTATTTTTTTGGAGGTAGTTCAAAGGCTACATGGAACCCCAAAGATAATTATAAGTGATCTTGATCCTATTTTCAAAAGTAATTTTTGGACGAAATTATTTTCATGTTTGGGTACTCAACTAGCTCGCAGTTCATCTTATCATCCTCAAACTGATGGTCAAATGGAAGTGATCAACAAATGCTTAGAGGGGTATCTACGTTGTTTTGTATCATATAAGCAGGAAAGGTGGATTAAATGGCTACCACTTGTAGAATTGTGGTATAACACATATATTCATACCTCTTCTCAAATGAACCCATTTTTAGCATTATATGGTTACCATCCACCTTCTATCACTTCCTGCTTGAGGGTGCAAACTAAGGTCAAAGATGTTGAGGAACACATTCAACATCAACATCAAGTTTTGGCTAGTTTGAAGGAGAATTTAGCATTAGCACAAAAAAGGATGAAACAACAAACAAATCAACACCGTAGTGAAAGAAATTTTGAAATTGGTGACTGGGTTTTTATACATCTCCAACCTTACAAACAGATGTCCCTAAAGCAATAGAAAAAGGACAACAAAATTGCTTCTAAATATTATGGCCCTTATAAGGTTCTACAAAAAATATGTAGTGTTGCCTCCATCTTCACACATACACCCAGTATTCCATGTTTCATGAATGAAGAAGGTTATTGGAAAAAAATTTGAAGCCTAGACAAAGTTACCATAACTTGATGAGGAAGGAAGATTCATTTTGGAGCCAGAGAAGATTTTGTAAACACGTACTAAGAGGTTGAGAACCAGAGACATTAAGGAATATCTAATGAAGTGGAAGAATATGAGCATAGAAGATGCAACTTGGGAGGATGAAGGTTTTTAGCAGCAACATCCAAGTTTGTTCAACGTTGAGGACATGTTGGTTTGAAGGGGAAGGGCATGTTACGCCCTTTACTTATTTCTTGTATTAGGATATGAGTAGCCAACTTGTGGCTAACCATATCATTTATACTTTCTCATGCTTAATAGGTCGGCCTTGGTGATGGACATAGCATATGAATAATATATATAAGGGATGGTAGGAAGTAGTTCATTATCATTTGAGCATTTGAGTCTTATTATATGGTTTGGAGGTTGCCCCCTTGAAGTGGTGAAGCTATTATAATTGCATATTGAGATCATTATTATGAAATATTGTGTTATTTGGTGTTCTATTGTTGCTCATAATATGAATTATACTAGTAATTTCATTACATTTATATTCTTGTGGGCAACAAATACCTCTATATAAAAGGGAATATTATGTGTGTGATATTCATTGGGGATTTATTTGTGGTTAAAGGAGATGTGTTCAATCAGTGCAATGTTTACCATTGAAACCTGTAAATGTGAAGGGTCTACTTCCATTGGAACTCCTGACCCTTAGAAAGTTTTGTATAGGATTTCCTTATGTACATTTGGTATTTTGAGAAGATCCAATATTGAAATATTGGTAGATGTATTCTCAAGTTTCTATAAAATGCTATACTGACCATCCTGAGGGGTAGACGGATAAGGTTCTAAGATCTTGAGACGAGTGCACCTTGTTACCAGCAACGTTATATTTTTCTTTGATCCTAATGGTATTAACATGCTCACTAGAAGAGCGAACACATCCAATGAGTGATTCATAATGATTGTTGTCACTTTTAGTATATAGAGAGTTTGTGGCCTTATATCTCTGGGATGACACTCCCTGATCTAAATTTTTCTCATTTGGCGTTTGATTTTTCTCTAGTACATCAAATTCTATCTCTCCATTATCAATAAGATCTTGGATATAGTGGTGAAGTCTTAGATACTTATCTATCTTGTGTCCCTTTACACGATGAAAATCACAATATTCATGATTTGTATGCCATGAAGGTTTAGGAGTGTTATCATCAAACGGTTGTGTCATTGGATAGATCACCATATAGATCACATCCATTTTATTCAAAATTGCAGACAAAGACTCGTTAAGAGGAGTGAACGTTCTATGATTGGGTGGTGGTTGAATTGGTCCTTTGGTTAGTTTAAAAGTTTGAACAACTTGAAACATTTGTACTCTTTTGGAATCCATGATTCCATCTGCCACCATATTTTTGGGTTTTATTAAAGATCTTTGGCTTTTCCTTCGGTTTATAAGTTTGATTGTCTTTTGACAATGATTTAATTGGTCCTTTTGCAATTTAGGGCCTTTTCTATTTGGATTCCCTTTTCGATGACCTCCTCAAAGGTACGGAAACAATGTATTTGTAAATGAAAAGTGATTTTCGGGTTTAGATAAGGCACAAAATTTAACACAAGTTTATTTTCGGGAAAAGGACAAGGGAAGCGGATAGCTAACCCCTCTACCTTTACAAGAAATTTGAAAATGTTTCAATAGGCCGGTGTTTAGTACTACACAAGTCTACCATAGTTATGTCTCTTTCCATGGTGTATGAGAAATGCTAGACAAACCTCTCTGCCAACTCAGGCTATGGGAAATAGACCCACAAGGTAAGTGAGTAAACCATTCTATGGTTTGGCCTCCTAGAATTTTTGGAAAGAGTCATATGAGGTATTGTCGTTATATACCACTTCTTGGCATGCCATGTAAAAAAATTTCACATGATCCCGTGGATCGCCTTTTCCTCTATACTTTTCAAATTTAGGCATATTAGACTTCTTAGGAAAGGGTTGAAGTGTCATAGATTTATCAAATGGATGTGGGAATATCTCTTCATATTGATACTTTTTTCTATGCCCAACATTAATTTCTTGAAGGGTTGTAAGAGTTTATTTAATGGAGTCTATTTCTTGTGTAAGCAATTGTTCCTTAGTGGGAGACGTAGGTATGTATACATGACCGCATTTCAAATTTTATCCTTTTTGGTTTTCCATGTGAAGTCCACTAATTTTGACCTTAGGCTTCTCATTGTGTAAATATTTTTTTGTTTCCTTCTATACATGAGATGTTAGTAAAGCTAATTATCAACTAATCTTTTTGATTTTTTGTTGAATAATGACTTCTTCCTCATGAGTTTCTTCTTCCTTGTTGTTGTGTGGGGGTTGTTCCACGTTTTCATATTTTAGTCTAAACCTATGTGGCATCTTGATGAAGGGAATTTTATAACCCACCATATTATCATTTCCTACATTAGATGTAGAAGCATGTCCATGTGTTAGGATTTATTCCATGTTAACGAGAGGTTGTTCTTCCTCATTAGCTTCATTCGTGGGTGGAATTATCTCATGTTATGTAGGCATTATAGCTCATAATTCCACCACTCTTTCTAGCACCTGATATTTGTTTATGAAAAGGAACTCATCTAGTAGAGAGGGGTCAATATCAAAGTGTGCATGTGGTGATCCTACCTCATCGCCACTATGATCTATCATTTCTTTCGTTTCTTTTTTTTATGGAGAAAATAGGTCTCAATTCATGGCCAATGAAAAGGGATTTGATCCTTGTTTGTTGGATGTTTCCCATTTTTGTTTTGTTTCAATTTCTTGTCTTCTAGATCCCATTCTTGTTTTGGGCACCATGATGTGTGAGAACTTCACTAAGATGTTTTGAATTTGGTGTAAAAGTTATTGATCAAACCTTAGTGAAAAATCTACAAATGTCAAAGAATGTCAATAGTTCCAAGAGCAATGAATGTCAAAGAATTCAATATATCAAATTGATTGTCTTAAAGAATAAGTCAAAAGTGAAAAACAATATACAATCACATAATGTTTGTTATAGACCAATCAAACAAATGATATACTTCCTAAGTTTGTTTCAAATGGTAGTTTGGTGTTTAAAATAACCAAAAAAATGTCACCACTTCTATCAAGTTTAAAGAAATGAACAAGTCGTAAGTAATAACAAAAAGTGGATGCAATCCCCAAACAAAGTATACTAAAAGCAAGCTTGAACCCTATCAAGACCTATATCCCAAAAAGTGGTAGTTACGATTGTGAGTGACATAACAATACCACTAAGATATGTTAAACCAAAATTTTGTGGAAAAAGTAAGGTATTAATATCAAAACGATATTGATATAACATGCACAAAGGTAACACTCAAAACTTTTCAAAATTGAGGCAGTGATTAGGAGCAAGCTAAGGCTATATTATACTAAGGAAAGGCATTATAATGTGGGTAGCGTAACATCACAATATAGATACTTAGGTCAAGTATACAAGAAATTTTGGGAGATGTAAGTACAAAAATTGTAGTGACACAATACAAACAAGACAACAATTCAAAGGAGAATCAAGGTGATGATCCAAGCCTAACTACGATTGGCTATCTTGACTTGGGTATCAAGATCAAAAAAGGATATCAATGATATGAAAACGTCTCCACACACTTTAGACATTTAACAACTCAGCCGCAAACATGGATGATCATAAACAAACATAAAAGTGGTGTATATAATCAATTAGCAACATAAGGGTAGTCACTCTTCTTTTGATCAACAAAGTGTTAAAAGAAGGTGAAGTATATTAATTGGTGTTGAAGAGAATTTGGCCTCAGTTTGGCATAGTTTCACCTTGCCCTAGGGTGAGTAGAAACTAAGTGAAAGAAATGCTTTATAATCCTCGTGATGAATGATGCGCCATTCGAAATTTGATGGACTCTCCCCTTGTTCGAAAAATAAGGTTATGACTCTGAAAATTTTCTCCCTTTGCGATAGCTATCAACTCAAATTGGTTTTGATGTGGTTAAAGTTGGCTCCTAGTCAAAGAGAGCTTCTTAGGTGGTTCACTCAACTAGGTGTCAAAAGTTATCTAAAAGTGAGCTCAATTTACCAAGAAAGTCACACTAACTAGTCTTGGGTTATCTCGGTTTTACTTTACCCTCTTAAAGCACTGTGGGAAATAAATGTGTCCATCATGTACTCTCAATGGGGTCATTATACGGATAAATTTGACACTAAAATATCACAAATGATAAAACTAGTCAAGTGGGTTGTGCGGAGCACTTCCTGTTTCGTCCACAAGGTTCTCTCTTATGTGGACTACTTTAGGGTTCCTAAAAAGCACCCAAATTGTTGTAGCTTAAGACATTATGCTGAAAGGGTTATGTTCTAGTTGAGTGGATAGGGACGTACCCTTTTCCAAAACCTGAAAATATAGTGTGATGTTTGTGGTGTGTTTTTGATCTCATTTAGCTTAATTTGGTTTACTTGAACACCTTTTGGCAACTTACACAAAAATGGTACTAGTATGATTTTTTTTCTCAATTTCACCTTTCTTTGACAAGCGTTTTAGGTCCTACACGACAGATAAGTAATTTCCCTTACACACAAAGAGGACAATGGCCATTTCTAATTCTCAAGATCCTCCTAGGAAGTAAGAGAAGAGAATACACGATGTAAGATCTGACTAAGAAATCAACAAATGGAAAATAATTAATTCAAATGTGAAACATGTTCATTTTAACGAAATTTGACATTCTAAACGTTTTTTCAAAGAAATGAAAGAGATAAGAATATTTTTTGATTCCCAAGATGGCTGAAAAGGCATGAGGGAAGAACATACATGACTTTACCCATATGATTAAGGATGTAATGCTTATGAAATTGACTACAATTTAAACAAAAGCATGTAAATACACCCTACAAAATAAAGGTTAATCAACATAAACTTGCAAGATGCTAGTATTTTAATGACACAAGCCTTTGTAAATGTTAAATTGACATTCAAATCTCAGACTGTGGTGCTTACGCGTAGATCAAGGTGCATGCATGAAGATCAGGGTGCATGCATGCTAAACAGGGCATAAGCGCACCTATGCGTGGACTAAAAATCAATAGAGTGCTTATGTGACCAGAAAGGTGAGTGCACATGCTTCAGTGCATCTGTGTGAGGATACAAGTGTGTGCACATGTCAAGAAAAATAGAAAGCCAAACAACTATGATAGTGCGTGTGCATGGGTAGAATAGTACTTGCGCGTGAATGTGGGCTTATGCGTAGCTAAATAGATGATAGGGTGCATGCGTGAACAAAAGGGGACTCACATGACCTTTAAGGTAGCTACGCAGGTCCTGACATAATTGACAAAAATAGGGTACAATATTACAACAATGTGTGTATGCATGATAGAGTGTGCAAGCATGTTGATTTGGGTGCATGCACACTGATTTACGTGCCTGCGTGCCGCTACAAAATGTACCTATGCATGTACCTAGGGATGACATCAAAATATGACAAAGTGACGTAAGAAAGCTCAAAAAGCTCAAATTTTTATAATGTTAGCTCAAAATTGACCATATGCCATCAAAATTAAACCCCTAAATAAGACGCAACACATGCAAAGTTAGTAAAATCATAATAAATTTAACATTACTTCACACATGTGCATATCAAGGGTTAGCCAAAGATTGAAATAACAACAAAATTTGAACTACAATGCTAAGGAACTAAGGACCCCCCCTCCCACTGGGTGTGTCAAATGTGTACATGAATTAGTTAAAAATGAAAAGGAAATCAAAGCTTACACCTAATAGCTTCAATACAATGTTAACTAGATAAATATACCATCATGCTAAGAGCTAAACAAGTAATAAACATCAACACTATGCATTAGAACTTTGAAAATAAACTTCAAGCTAACATGCTAACATTTATTGCTCTACTCTTTAGAAAGCTAAATCGATAAAATAGACCTAGGTAGATCCTTTAGCTATCAAAGGGTTGATAGTCGTTTCTTGATCCAAGAGGATTGAGGAAGGAGGTTCATCAAGTCATGGAAAAAAAATCCTTTCTTCATTAACTCCATTGATCTTCACAAAAATAGCTTGGATCATTGAATGCAAATGGATGATGCTTAGCTCCACTCTAATGGAGAATTCTCTAGTATGATGAAATTACTATAGTATAAGCTTTATGCTCATTTAGGTGTAAGTAGAAAGGTAGGAGGAGGGCTCTTTATATAGCCCAGTGGATAAAAGCATCTCTACATCCCTTTATATGTGGGATAATAGAAATGTTGGGTTAGTTGTGGATAAGGAGAGTTTAGGGAGGGTTGAGTCAACCTTAGGAGAGTTTAATTTTTTCCTTAGTGACCCATGGGAATTAGGGGTGTACATAATTAATCAAAGATGATCAATTAATAGGGGCATGGGCCTATTAGGCTAATTAGAAGATAATTAACATGATTTAGGGGATAGGAAGGATTAAATTAGATAAATAATGATTTATTTATCTAATAGAGGAGGAAAATTAATTAATTTAGAATTAATTAATTAATATGGATAGAAAGGGATTTAATTAATGGAAGGTCGTTAATTGTCTTCTTTGTTGGATAGAGAAGTTAGTTAACTAGCATAATGTAGTTAATTGATGACGATAGAAGATGGAATGAATGCCATTTGATGATTTGTCATCAAATTGCAAGGAAGAGTATCATTAGTTCAATTTAAGCATTTAAATTACTTAGGCCAAATTATAGGTGTCTACACAAATCAAATGTAGTTTCCTTCAACATCAATAATGGAATTTACGACAACACAAATGAAGTTTTCTCATGCAAGTAATATGAAATTTTCTACAACAAGTATAACAAACATGCAATTTCCTAATTTCAGTCTTGTGCCTGTCAATTCTATTATCCAAATGTAATCATGTCATGCAAGTAATCCACAACTTCCATCACCAAACATAACAAACATGTCAATGACACCCCAAAATGGATAATGAAACAATACAAAGCAACATTAGAAGCGAAAAAATTGACCGAAATGAAGAAAAATTCAATATTGGTACAATTTAGATTCATAGAATATGCGTACGTAAATTATACTACCGTACTATATGATTGATATCCACAAATATAAATTTATTTGAATATAAGAAGTTATAACCTTCATGCTGAAAATATGAACATAGTAATGTAGTTTTTTTTTTGGAAAACAGACAAGCAATATTTAGTTATTTACATCCTATCATTACACAAGTGTCTTATCATATCAATATTAAAGCATAAGTTTTGGTAATGTGTAAAACATCAATTATCTTTTTATAGGAGTTTATAATTATTATTTTCATTGTTTTCTAGAATAATGACAACAAAGAAAAACAGTGAACTCATCCTAAATAAGGTCATAAATGACCTTAAATGTAGAAAGAAGAATTCTGACTTCTTGAAATTTAATGGTGTCAAAAGACACAATTGTGATATTCTTTTCTACCCTCCTGATATGACATTCCTTCATGAACCAACTTTTGATAGGGTGCCTGTAAAAAATGAACCCATCCTAGTAATGAGCACATTTGCAAGCAACACCAATATCAACATTTGTAGGTGAAAATATGTAGAATGACACCCATATATTCAATCTATGTTTGGAAATTCAAGTGTATATTCAAATAGATAGGAAAATAGAAACCATGTTCACCTTATGTTAAATGATAATCAATGCAAAAGCATACATTATTTATATATATTTAATGTATAGAAGACATTTTTCACATGTTCATACTTTGTTTTTCTTTGCATATTAACAAACTAAAATTACTGAATAGACATTGAAAATATAGATGGGATCCTAGTGTTGCATGTAAATTTGCTCAGTACATGGAGAACACAAAGAATAAATAAATAAAACCTATTATATACGGGTCAACCTCATGAGTCGCTTGGCATTTTGAAACAAACAACAAAATAGACAAGGAAATAATGATGAAACCCTCCGAGAAACATAGTTTTTTTTTCCCAATGGTGTCATTGCAGGTTGGAAGGGATTAATAAGTGTTATGAAAATATGTTACCATTTAATGGCTTCCTTGAATGAAACATTGGTGTGCATTTAGAAATGAAAGGAGGAATGCAGAGTGATAACATCCAAGATATTGCATTGTAGCTACAAACTATCTTTATGCACTTAAAGTACAAAATGTACACTGAATAAACATGTGTAAATTTATCATTTGAACATATAAATTTCAATGAAAAAATAAAATGATATATTCAATGTATAAAGTTGTCATGCAAATGTGCAACAGGGAAATTGACAATTTCTAAGCATGACAACGATACGTCTTTGCCAAATTTTCAAGTCCTATGTTTCCTAGGCACGCCAGGTCCACTCAGTCAGCCCATTGACCTCACAAATGATGTTAACCCAGTCACCTAGGTGATTTAAGAAATTCAATTCACCCCCTATGTTATTTTAGGAGTTCTTGGAAAATGTAAACTTTGGGCAGTCAAGAGAAGGGCTATCACTGGCCTTCCCAGAACAAGCGTAACCCCCTAGAGCAGAGAATTAGAGCCAAAATAAATTTGGAAGTGAATTTAAGGTATAGAAACATCATAGAAGTGATTTTGGAAGATTCAAGGATGTTTTGGAAAGGCTGGAGCAGTTTGATCAAAAACAGGGTTCAAAGGCCTAGGTGTGCACAAGCCAAAAATTTGTTGAGCTTTGGAAGGTGATTTTAGGAGCTCCAGATGGAGTTAAGAGAAAAAAAAAGACATCTAAGGAAAGGGAATTATAATCCCTACAAGATGGTAAAATTATAATTTTCACATCAATTTGGCGCAATAAGCATGTAGCCAATTTTCCTCATGCACATGTAAGGGCATAAATGGATGAATCAAGATTTGATAACCCCCACCATAGGATTCAGAACGAATTTTAAGTCAATATTATGTATAATTTCACCAAAAATGTCCATCGGGAACTCAATATATCACCATTTTAAGTTACCCTCTTGTTGAGTTCTCACAGTTAGTCAAGTTCCAGGGTGCACACCTGTCATCTCTAGGATCCTAGAGCAATTTCATATCCCTTTCGTCCCTCAATAAAATGGAAATGAGAGACATAAAAATGTTCCCAACCCCTGTAGGCCCCCTCTGGACACACATACAACCTCTCGAATAGCTAGTTTAGCTCCCAGGTGCTTGCAAAACTCATTACCTCACTCACTTAGATCGTGACAAGTGGAGGATTCTGGCACCATGTAATTTGATGTCCCTCATGTCCATTTTGAGAGACATGAGGTACATAAACAATATACCATCCAAAATATGTCTTTTGGACAGCCATGTGACCCCTTCCATTGCACTTTCTCAGCCCCTAGGAGCAAGTGGAGCTAAAAGGACGACCGTCAGATCACATCTAATTGTCAAGCTGAGGTGTGTTATGTAATTTTATGTCCCTCATGTTCCTTTGTTCTAGGGGACATGAGGGACATAAAAATGTTCCCAGACAAGGAATAGCTCTTGGTCACTCATGTAACCTCTTTCTAGCCCCCAAGTGCTTTAAAGTTGCTTTTTTAGCTCAAACCCTCAGTCGTTCAATCTCCGCCACATGTCACGACTAGGTGCCACGTGAAAATTTATGTACCTCATGTCCCTTTTGGATGGAGGGACATGAAATACATAAACATGCATCTCATCTTTGCTATTATTTATTTTGAATTTTTTAAAATCTTACTTGTCACTTTCTTCCTGCTTCTTACTTTTTAAAGCTTCACTCTACACAACTGTGCAACTCTGTAATTTCTCACCACTACTCCACTAGTGCTGAGATTTGTACCAGCACCACCACTAAAAAATTATCCTTCAATCCATGATAGCATTTAGGTCTCAGAATAAGGGTTGATAAAATGAGGAAGAATGAGCGAAGAATGAAGAGAAGAAACCTTAAAAATCTCCATTACCATGAAACACAAATAAAAAAAAGAGATCTTGCAAACTAGTGCAAAGAAAAATGAACCATTTTTTGTTGTTATTTCCTCTCTAAAAATCCATTAAAACCTCACCTTAAAATAATCCTTCCACAACATAGAAAACTCACAATGAAGAAATTCTCTTTCTGTCCCAACAAAGGAAAAAGTTGGATTCGTCATCAAACTGACGATCGGTTTGAAGAAAATATTCACCAGTAGAAAAAGAATAAAAAACCCACAGAAAAATGTAATTTGTTTGTAAATGGAGGAGAAAACAAAACCTGAAAATTTTTGAGGTCCATTAATGGCTTCTGTATTCATAAGCACTACCAAGTCAAAATTTTAAAACTTCAAAATTTCCCAAACCGTTGATTGAGTAGGTCCAAAATTTCAGAGGGGTGATATTGGGCAAAAACCCATATCGAAAAACTTTGTTCTATAGAAACCAAACCACCAGAGGATCACTTCCGAAAAAAAGTAGGTCTTCTACACAGAGGACTTTTATTTTAGGAAAGTTACCGAATGAAGAACCTGTGAAGGAGACGGTGAATGCAGAGGATGTACTACAGTTGAAAATTCATCAGAACGGTAACTATAGTTGAAAATCCATCAAAATAGTCAGCTTGATCCGAATTGGAAACTTACTAAAAATAGTAAGTGGTCTCATGAGCACCTACCAAAAATAGAAAATTGATCCAGAAGGCAAGAGGAGTGTAGGGAGAAAGGGAAATCTGATTCGCAACATCTAGTTGAGGTTCATGGGAGCTAGATTTTCATACTCACTAAAAATAGTAAGCTGCTTTTTTTGAATAAATGATGAAGTATAAGTGGAAAAAAAATAAGCCGATACAACCTTTTTATTATGAGTATGAGATAGAAGACGACGATGTCTCATACATGGACCTAAATGACCTAAGAGCTCACATGACAGCCAAGGAATGATGTAACATTAAAGATTAGATATGTAAAAGTAAATTATTCGAAGCTGTAAGAAACCCCATGTCCGTGTAAAGTCTTGAGTTGGTCTTGGATTTTTTCCATCACTATGAACCAGAAACACGAACAATTTGAGCTAACAATGGTACCACAATGGTAGTCATCATCCCCACAACCATCTCAATCTCTCTCTACAAATCCCAACATCACCTAAAATGGTTGTCATCTCAAAGGATAAGGCCTTGTATGAATAGGAAATGATGGATGCATATATGAAAGGGGTTTCACTTAGATCATGGACTAATATAGGGAGAAAGCCCTTAATAATGCCCAAGACCCTTTCGAGATGTGAGTTTCGTGAGGGGTATTCAGATGCAATCACCCTCCTTAGTAGGTTGATGGGAGAAGCAAACATGAGAGACTTCCAGGAGTGGATGGGCCTTTTCATTTTGACAATGACTTAAGGAAAGAAAAAAATTTAATGGGGGAAAATCATCAGTGACAATATCCATCTACAAATACTCCAAGTTCCCATGAAGAAGAAGTTTCACATGAATTCTTACTTGCTCTATCTTCTCACTAGCTCAAGATATTTCAAAGGATTGGCTCTAACACAAAACATTTCTACCAAGGTGCCTGCATTTGAGAAACTTCGATAGTTATTGATGGAGGAGAGCCATAGAAACTTCAATCGTGTGAATGATGCATTCACAATGTACATGGTTCGAAACTTGGAAGGTGATTTGGAGGCCAAGATGTCACCACAAGTGACATTCTTGATCAAAAAGTACAAGTCTTACTTCATCCAATTCTTGACCTTCTCCTACATGTGAGTTTCCCCAGCTTCAACCAAGCTCCACTAAGGTTTTCCAAGTACCTTAGAAATTAAATTATACTATTTGAGTTCTGCAGGAAGATCATTCAGGTGAACAATAGGCTCAGGAGTAAGAAGAAGAAGTTGATCTCATTTCTCATATCTCTCGGGATATTCACATGTAAGAGTTCACATGATGAATCTCATCTAGAGGGCCCCCCTTCACTCATTTGACTTTGTATTCCTACACTTCTAGACCTAATTTCGACATCCGAGATGATCCTGACTCTTTCCATGTTCCAGACTTGCAACACGAGCCTCAAGTTGAGGACTATTGGGCCAATTGTGCTAATGAATTATGAAGTATAGGAAAATGACCATATGATGATGATATTCAATGAAATGAAGAAATTTGGGTTCTCTTGGTATGAAGACATCTTGCAAGATGCTGGAATAGAGATGTATGATCCTGAGTACATGGTAGTCAAAATGTCTTTGTTACCTCAAGTCAGCTAGTACGTTCGTGAATCAGGAGATATAAAGGAGCTGACTGAGAAGGTGGCAAGGATAATGAGGAATTGGTTTTAGAAGAAGAGAACCATGATCATCCAATCATGAGGTATTCCTCTAAGCCAAAAGGAAGCCTCTCATCAATCATATTCAAAAGTTGTAGAGGTGACTTTCAGTTCTAAACACTCTGGAGAAAGTTAAAAAAAGAAAGGCTGTAGAAATGGAGACTTCCCCTTAAGAAAATTCACCAAAGAAAGTGAGGGTAGAAGAAGAATCATTTGCATCACTACAAGAGGAAGACTTGATCATGGAAATGCAGGAGGAAATTCTAGTTGCAGAGACTCAAGTGGAAGGAGAGCACATGGTTCAAGACCTAGTCTTATAACCACCATTGGAGGTCTCACCTCTTGTCGACACTCATATCTCCCTCATTCGGGATTTTCCTCCTCCTCAAGAGAAGGGAATGATTGGTACACTTGTTTTCAAACCTGAGTCTGATGAGATTTTCCCTTGGATGGAAGAAACAATTGCCCCTGACACCCGCATAGTGCAACAAGTGACAACCCCCTAACTTATTAACAATTGCCTCACTGGCTAAAGGAAAGAAAAAGAAGCTTATACACATGGCCTCACGATTCTAAATTGGGGAAACATTGAGGTAGCCCAACCAAAGGTGATCAAGCCAGTGAACGAGATGACACTGACCAATTATGAAATGAACACAATCCAACTCGGGCCAGAAACTCATGAAAGGGATTTGCACATGTATCAATAATCATATGCTCGCATTGTGGAAAGGAATAAGGAATATAAGAAGAATATTGATGAGCTAAAATAATAGGTGTGAAATCTATCGTCCTATGTACAACATCTAGTTAACCCAAATTCCACAACCATTCCCATTAAGGAAGTTGCACCCATTAACAGCTTCAATACATAGTTTATCAGGAGGACGCACGAGTTCACAATGTGGGGGTGAGAAAATAATGAATGGATCGATTCAATTTTTTAAAAGGGGAAGTTAGTGCTCCAATAGAAATTCAAGCTCTTCGCATACATGTGTGTGACAAAAAACAAGATGTGAGCACTCAAATAGGACTTGGAGAAAGAAAGAGACTACTGGGATCCTCTAGATCTAGTAGTAGATGAAATGAACAACACTTGTCACCAGAATTTGATTAACAAGAATATTTTTGAAAATCCTTCAGATTACTTTCCATGTGTATGGGTGAGGGCCTTGTGAATCAGGTTTGAAGCAATCAATTGAGCCATCATCAAGCTATAGGAAAAAGTGGAACAAGTGTACAAATTGTAGGATAGTATAAATTGGACAATTCAGAAAATTGGAGTCCCTGCAATGGGTGAGGACATAACTACCGATGAGTTGATTGGTTCATTTGAATAATATATCAAAAAAAAGGAAGGAAATCCATTGTCCTTCACTAAGGGTACCCTAGACTTCCTCTCAGAGATTTGGGGCCTCCATTGTACTTATTGCATAAAAACATCCATCATGGTTCAGGAAGTGCAAAGATATCAACCGTGTGTCTGATGGGTGGATAGAGAAATTAAGTTGCATTTGCATTCCTCATGCTGACAAAGTGGAACCTGCAATAACTTGATTTAGTAAGGAATTTGGAGGAATAGAGATCTTCTCAGCAGCATGAGGTGGAGACCACTCATGGAGCGAGATCAATTCCATTACAGTGACTCATTCTTCTACACAACCCTTCTTTCTTCCTTCTCCTTTTCCCTTCTCTCTTTCTCTCTATTCTCTTCTCTCCCAACTCTCTCTCTCTCTCCTCTCTCCTCTCTCTCTCTCTCTCTCTTTCAATGTTATAATTTTGCATTGGGGTTTGCACTTTTTGATATATCTTTAAGTGACTTTAGAAAAATAATGTAAATTTAAGTTGCCTTGTTTTTATAAAATGCGGGGATTTAAATATTTAATTGGAATATCCAAATAGTATAAAGTCAGATTAAAGTATGTGAAGAGTCACTAGGAAGATCAAGAGTTGCATCTCGACTTTAAATTGTAGTAAGCCTCCTCATTTGAGGGTCTTCTTGGAAACTTCTTGAAAATATTCTTAGACTTGTGAGATGTTTTTTGGGAATTCATGAGAGAAATATCCTTGTGAAGAGAACAAAGAGATAGAAAAATTTCTTCTATTTACCCCTATTCTAAAATGTCTTCCATTTCTATGCTATGTACAATTTCTACTTGAGCATCAATATAAGAAGAAGGAATTTCAAACTTTTTTGACTAACGAGTTTAGTGATACTTTGTGTTAATTAAATGCTATTTGGTTTTGTTGCTATTATGTAGATTTGTTTTCTTCTAAATTCTAGTGCATGTTATGAAACTTCCAACTAGTGTTTGTAAGCATATGATTTCGTACTTGCAGCATTAGTTTTCCTTTATTTGACATTCTCACTCCCTTTCCCACTCTCCTAGAAAATTCCTCCCTTGTATATATCAGTAAGTTTTTTCCACATGGTCAGTGGAGTGCCCCTGTTGGATCCCCCGCCATAAGGCCACCTAGAGAAAACTCACTTTCTCTCACGGATGCATATACGACAACTACATCGGTTAAGCAGATGGACTTAGATTCCCAAAGCGTTGGAAATAAATCCACAAGTTTGTCCTCGAATTTTTTTCTCGCCAAACATATAATTAGTCTCTCGTGTGTTTATGAGAGAGGAAATGTGATGTAGTATACCTAGGATCATCACACTCTCAACAAGAAGTATTAGATAATCAAGTGCAACTTAGTCCATATCTTGCAATTGTACCTTGTTCTTTATGCTTGGAAACATAAAAAACTTACAATTATCCTATAGGCTCAAATCAGAATACCAAGGCTACAAACATGTTTGTTACTCCTCTTTCAACTTATCTTAGTCACTGAATCACTTGGAAGTTCAAAAATTGATCACCTTCCTCTACTTTGTAAAAACTGTCAGTCTTATCCTCTTGAGAACATCGTTTATGGAATGGTATATGTTAGAATTTTTTGCTAGGTCCCTGAAGAAAGTGTTAATGTTTTTTATCACCCTTTGTCAAGTTATAGGTGTGGGTAAATTTGATTGGTTCATCTTTGAGTGAATAGGTCTATTCCTCTATAACCTCTTCTATTAGACTAACCACACCTTACCGGGCCTATCCCTATACAAATCTTGATATAAATTTTAATTGCAAAGATCTTTTCCTTGAAAAATAGTAGTTAAAAAACCCATTGGGCCCAAGATTCTATATGTAAAATTTCAGGGCTCCTTCCTTTGAAAAAGATGCTTCAAAACACATTAACTTAGGCCTTGATTAGGTCTTTACAAGCATGCTACATGACTTTAATAGGACTATCATTGAAATATTTTCACTGAGATCAAAAATTGGCAAGATACCTCTTTATTCTGATTTGGAAGACTGTGTAAATGATTTTTTTATTAATTTTTAGCTCCTAAATTAGTGTTTCAGCCAATCAAACATCATGATTTCTATAAACCCTAACTATACATGCACAGTGAGCCCAAGTCAACAATTCTTCCCTCTAATTTCACTATATTAAATTTACAAGGCTAGAACTTCTTCAAATATGTTTGCGCAAACATTTAGAAACTCACCCATTTACCAGAAAACTTCAATATTCCCTAATTCACGTGCACTCTCTTCAAAATACCATACTCTGTGCATAAAAATTAGGGTTTGGCTAACAGTAAGGGTTGTTCAAAGAAGAAAATATGAATATATCCTTCATTAAGTCTTCCAAAACTTAGAACTCATTCTATTCTTTCTAATCACACCCCTAAGTCACCTTTTCTTACTGGAATATGGCTTGGTTCATCCTAAAAGACACTGAAACAAGTTTTTATAAAACTTATTATAGTTTCTCAAATCTTTACAACCTTTTATGATCACAATAACAACAACCATTCATCAATGTTTTTTATATACACACTAAAGTAAACTATGAATTTCATGTTCCAATAATGTCTTGCACATTAACTATCATACATTGTTTGACACAGAATAATACAATATTGAAAATGTGAAAGAGAACATAAAGCTATATTCCTCTAACTTTTAGAGATCCAAAATGTTATGTTGATTGATCAATAATGATAAAAGTGGTTACAGACTCTTTTATACCACCTCAATTCGAATGGCTTGCACATAACTGATTTATAGGTTATATGACCAAGTCACATGTGGAGGCTTCATAACAAAAAGGATTAAGTGACAACTTGAGGTTAATATGACCAATCCTACTTTAATAAGAGCCATCCAAGACACTCACAATGACCAAAATGAGCTAAATACATGCTAAAATTGCTAATTAGACCCCCTACACTTAATGAGAAGCCAAAATTGGCTCAAGACTTATCAAATTTTCAAATAAGTGAAAATGGAGGGAAACCCTCAAATTTAAATTTTTAAACCTTTAAAGCTCCAAGGGCACCAAAAATGACTCAAAGAAGCCTCTATAGACCTAAGAAAAACCAAAATTTGATTACTATAAGCCTATAATAACCCTGGACTAGCCTTGGAGTGATGCCCCTGCATCACAACAGTTAGTGAGCATGGAGTAGTCTATGAACTAATTTATGCCATGATGGGTTATAAAATATTAACTGCATAAACAAAGACAACACTTATTTATATTTAGATGTTAAGGTAAGTGATTCACATATTTATTGCATATGCAAGAATTCTTCATGTATTTAACATTTTGTCTATCTTCTGACATTCTTCACATATTTAGATTTCTTTCAATAATTTGAATATTAAAAAGATACTTGTGATTTACCTTATGAATATGTGGTCTCCCTAATACAATAAGTTTTATCCAATAATAGAAATGTAATAAGAATATGCAATGAACTAACAACATATTTAATGTATATTCAGTAATTTCAGTGCACATTAAAATTTTGATTGAGTAGTAGAAAATGACAAAGTTACAACTATATATTCAATGTATGTTTAGTAATTCCAATATATATTCAGCCAATTAATATAAAGGTAACTGTGGATACTCAAATATTAACTACAAAAACAAACACAACACTTATATTCAATAACAACACTATATATTCAATAAGTTCAGTGTATAGTCAATAACATCAATGTATTTTGAAACTGTAAGACAAATAGGTGAAAAAACCCTATTTTTGGAAAAAATTTACATTGTATTAGTAGATTTCTTGATGAAATGAGGAATAAACAAAATGCACTAAAATAAATGAATATACACTGAAAAAAAATAATTCAACATGCATGCTTGAAAAAATAACATGTCTAGAATGGAACTCATTACTCAATAACAATAGTGTATAGTCAATAACAACAATGTATTTTGAAATTGTAAGATGCATGAGTGAAAAACTTTTTTTTTTTGACAATTTCTATGCATTATTAGCAGAGTTCGTGGAAAACTGAACAATAAGAAAAAACATTGAAATAAATGAATATACACTAAAAAAGAAATTATTTAGCATCTATGCTTGGAAAAATAATATATCAGAACAAAAATCTAATATAATAGTAGTGTACAATACAAAAAACAACACTATATTTTGAAATTATAAGACATGTGGGTGAAAAACCCTGTTTTTTGGACAATTTCTACGCCATATTATCATAGTTTGTGGAAAATTGAACAATAGGAAAAATGCACTAAAATAAATGAATATACATTGAAAAAATAATGTTTTAGCACACATGATTGAAAAAATAGCAGGCCAAGATGAAACTCGTTACTTAATAAAAACAATGTATAGTCAATAACAACACTATATTTTGAATATGTAAGATGCATGGGTGAAAAAACCTTGTTTTTTGGACAATTTCTACGCATTATTAGTAGATTTTGTGGCGGATGGACGAATAAAACAAAATGTATTAAAACAAATGAATATACATTAAAAAACAATAGCTCAGCATACATGTTTGAAAAAATAGTAAGTCATAATGGAACCCATTACTAAATAACAACAATGTATAGTCAATAACAGTACTATATTTTGAAACTGTAAGACTCATAGGTGAAAAAAAACTTATTTTTGGGACAATTATTATGCCATATTAGTAGAGTTTGTGGTGAATGGAGGAATAAAAAAATGCATTGAAATAAAGGAATATACATTGAAAAACAATAGTTCAACATGCATGCTTAAAAACAATAGGTGAGAATGGAACCCATTACTTAATAATCTTGTGTACTAATGGCCAAAATAAGATGAATAAGAAGAGTTTGTGCCAAATGGAAGTTTAAACAAGCACATGCACATAAACAAATCAATGTAGAATGAATATACATTTGTAAAACTGATTTGTCTTTCCTATACACTCATCGCATGAAACCTGTAGAGAAATATCCAAACAACTATGGAAACAGGTTCAGCTCGTGACCCATATGGAAATTACAAGAAAATTTAGATGAGCCTTTGCCTCCATTGTTGGGTAGAAAGGGTCTAGAAATTGTTGATAGGCATTGAACTTTGGCTCTATTACAAGGTTGGAAGGGGCGGCAATGTTCATTTTTCTATCCCCGCATTCACACTACCAAATGCAATGCCATGTATTTAAAGGTTACTTTGAATGCATTAGTAGCAAGCAGGAACTAACTGTCAGTGGACATTGGCGGAGTGGTAGGAGATTATATGAAGTGAATTGAGTGCATTTTTTTGGGAATAGAAGTAAATTTGATTGCTTGCCATGTGGTTATAAGTAGTTTTTCACACTAGAAAAAATATTTTTCAGTTTACTATGAAAATTTAATTGTTTTATAGGTTTTGTGTAGTCGGCCCACCATGTGGCGATTGACATATTGCCAAGATGGTTTTCCCACTTTTTCGAAATCACTTCAAAATTTGTGATGTGCCAAAAAAAACAATTAGAGCCCCTCCTCTCGAATTTAGTACATAGGGTTCTCAACAACTTGCACCTTTTCCCTAATGGGGAGGAAAAAAAATGTATGAAAATTTTAAATGCAAGAAAACGTCCATCACAAATGTCAAATGTGAACTTTGCATTCTATCTAGAAGAGGTGCTGAAGCGAATGTTAATAGGATGGCCTTATTTCGGGGGAGAGGAGTTTGGGTTCCTAGATATCACATTCATTCCCTTTATGCCTTGGTTCCATACTTATGAAACCATTGGAAACTTTAAGGTACCATTCGAGACTTGATTTTTGATGCTCCATGTGTAGGGTAAAAAATGTATGGAAAGGGAGAATGTCAAGAAAATCCTTCCCAGTGCGTGAGCGGGTTTTGGAGTTTGGTTGCAAGTCATGAATTTTTTTTTGGTCAACTACAAAAATTGGTCCCTTTGATATATCCAAAAATTAATATATACTTTGTATTTGTTGAGTTGTAAATAGTTCCTAGTGTGGGAAATGATAAATGGTTGTACCCGTGAAAGATATACCATATATTTCCAAAGTTTAGAATTGTTGAATGTACTGTTAAATAAAATAATGTAATCTCACATGTTTACACTCAATTTATTACAGAACAAGGAGGAATTTATATAATAAAGTTGTATATTGTTTCCTAATGGTGTCATTACATGTTGGAAGGGATTAACAAGTGCTATGAAAAGATATTAGTAGTTAATAGATGTTTTGAATATGGCATTGATGCATAGTTAGAAATGAAAGATGAGGAATGCAGAGTGATAGGATCCAAAAAATTACACAATAGCTATAAACTATCTTTATACATTGAAATTACGAAATGTACACTGAATAAACATGTGTAAATTTTTCATTTGAACACATACATTTCAATGACAAAATTACAATTGTATATGCAATACACATATTAAGTCTTTTGTGTGCATATGGGCAAGGCAACTGTTGCTGAGCACTGAGGAGTCTATGAACTAATTTATATTAGGGTGAACTGCAAAATATTGATTGTATAAACAAAGACAGCACTTATTTATATTTAGATATTCCTCGAATGTTAAGGTAATTGGTTCACATATTCATTGCATATAAAAAAATTCTTCGCATATTTAACATTTTGTCCATCTCCTGACATTCTTCATATATTTAAAAATTCTTCGAATACTTTGAATATTAAAAAGATAATTGTCATTTACCTCCTGAATATGTGGCCTCCTTAGAAATACAAGTATTTATTCAATAATAGGAATATAATAAGAACATGCATTGAACTCAAAACATATTAAATGTATATTCAGTAATTCCAGTATATATTCAATTACTCAATATAAAGTAAATCGAGGATGTTCATATATTAACTGCACAAAAAAATACAACACTTCTATTCAATAACACCGATGTATATTCAATAATAACACTATATATTCCATAAATACAATGTATAGTCAATAACAACATTCAAATTTGAAATTGTAAGATGCATGGGTGAAAAACACTATTTTTGGACAATTTCTACGTTGTCCTAGCATAGTTCGTGGTGAATGAAGGAATAAACAAAATGCACTGAAATAAATGAATATAGACGAAAAAAAATAGTTTAACGTGCATGTTTAGAAAAACAACAGGTCATAATGGAATCCATTACTCAATAACAACAATGTATAATCAATAACAACATTGTATTTTGAACTATAAGATGCATGGGTGAAAACCCTTGTTTTTTTAATAATTTCTACAACGTATTAGCAGAGTTCATGGTGAACAGAGGAATAAGTAGAATGCACTAAAATAAATGAATATATACTGAAAAAATAATAGTTCAACCTACATGTTAAAAAAATAATAGGTCGGAACAAAACCTATTACTCAATAATAGAAGTGTATAGTAAAAAACAACACTATATTTTGAAAATATAAGACACATGGGTGAAAAACCTTGGTTTTGGAAAATTTCTAAGTCGTATTAGCAGAGTTCGTGTCAAATGAAGGAATAAGCAAAAATGCATTGAAATAAATGAATATACATTGAAAAAAACAATAGTTAAATGTGCATGCTTGAAAAAATAACATGTCAGAACGAAACCCATTACTCAATAACAACAATGTATAGTTAATAATAATAATGTATTTTTCTTTGATAATGTGGTTGGATTGAAAAGAAAAAGCAACTTACAAATCAAATGGTGTCCTCCTCCTCATAATTTCATCAAATTTAATTTTGATGGTACTACTAAAGGTAACCCAAGTAGAGCTAGTGCTGGTGGTTTATTAAGAAATTCTATTGGTCGACCTATCCTTGGTTTCACTAAAGCTTTGGGCATTTTCTCAAATAATATCATTGAAGCCAAAGCTCTTTGGTGAGGGCTTAAAAGTGCCAACGATAAATAATGGAATAATTTACTAGTGGAAGGTGACTCCCAAATGATCATCAATGAGGTCAAGAAAGGGGAAGCTAATCACTAGAATCTACAACACATTTTGGCAAACTGCTCCTCAGCGACTCAATAATAGGAGTATCTATCATAATCCTATAATGACCAATAAGGTTGCTGATAAACTTGCCCAATATTGGGGTTGAAAATAAGGATAATGAGATGTTAATTCTTATCATACCTACTGATATATTAGATAAATTGAAAGATATAATTAATCTAGATGGGCCATCCATGTTAGCACAAGTCGCTGAAGAGGTGTACCCCCACCTTCCTTAACAATTAATAATGTGGAGGCATAAGATTTATTCCCCACATAAGGTTTTAATGGGCATATCTGCTAGACCTGTGTGGAAAGATCTTACTCACATGCAAAAGGGGCTATATAATCATACAGTGGCCAAGCTCCTTTCATTCCTCATCTATATCAAAATTATGAAAAGGGGTGAAAACAATGATAAAGTGGAGATGAAAACTAGAGTTGGGAAGGGAAAAGCTACCGCTAGTAACACGGTTAAGGAGATGTAGAATAATTTGGTGTATAATTATAGTATCGACGACGTACATTACTCTTTCCTTGGCCTTGTTAACGATTTGAAGCTTCGACATCTTCTTAATGCGGGGCACCTTCTTGATAAGGGCACAAGGCTTATGGCTAAAGAAGCCATGGGAGTATTGGCAGTAGATTCTTATTGATGGGGTTAAGGATCCCAAGCTTTTAAGGTGGATGGCCACTCACCTTTTAGGGCTTAGTTCTCTATTTGTCTTGGTGATACAACTATCGTAGAAGAAATAGTTAAGTCCATGAATGACCCTGCCCATTCCAATGCGCGGCTAAATACCATGAAAGTGGCTCAGATTATTGGGATGCAGTCTTATTGGGCGCCAACAATGCCTTTGCAATTCACAAAGACATGGAGCAGCTCGGTCTCGACATCGGGCTTCGTTTGGACCAAATCTGACAACTCATTAAAGATAAGGCTATAAAAAGCCCGCAATAGAGAAAAAAGCTCAATGCCATCTGTTCGGTTCTTAATATCCATACGGAAAATTTTTAAGCTTCCAATTTGGCCAACTCTTTGGCCTCCCTTATGGTGGAAGATGATGTTAGGACTACAGAGACGCCTATTGTAATGGTTACCGATTCTTCGAAGGAAGATGACAAATAACATTTTTGGTGTAATCTATATGTAGCTATAAGTATAGTATATATCCTTTTGGCAATACCATCTTTGATGTTTTTTTGTAAAACTTAATTGGTCCCTGACTTATCACGTTTTCTATATTATAATATAATAGTGACGCCTTGAGCCTCTTTTTTTGGTTGATTAGAAAAACATTGTATTTTGAAATTGTAAGACACATTGGTTCATGGCGAACGAAGGAATAAACAAAATGCATTCAAATGAATATACACTAAAAACAATCGTTCAACATGAATGCTAAAAGAAATGAATATACACTGAAAAAAAAACAATAGGTCAGAATGGAACTCATTAATCAATAACAACAGTGTATAGTCAATAACAACACTATATTTTGAAACTATAAGATGCATGGGTGAAAAAACCCTGTTTTTAGACAATTTCTATGTTGTATTAGCAGAGTTTGTGGCGAACGGGGGGGTAAACAAACTGCACTAAAATAAATGAATATACACTAAAAAAGCAATAGTTTAGCGTGCATGCTTGAAAAAACAAGTGAGAATAGAACCCATTACTCAATAACCCTATGTAGAAATGTGTGTTGATGGACGAAACATGATGAATCCACATAGTTCATGCCAAATAGAAGATTAAATAATAACATGCATAGAGACAACTCAATATAGAATGAATATACATTTGTAAAACTGGTAATGCTTGATTAAACAAGAACATGCATGGAAACAACTCAATATAGAATGAATATATGTTCGTAAAATTGGTTTTGCTTGCCAATGCACTCATTACGCGAAAATTGAAGAGAAAAGATCCAAACAACTATGGAAACAAGGTCTCCTTGTGACCCACATGACGATTACAAGTAGATTTAGATGTGTCTTCGGCTCTGTTGCTGGGTAGAAAGAGTCAGGGGGTTGCTAATAGGCATTGGCCTTTCATTTTTTCACAGGGTTGGAAGGGGTGAGAGTGTTCAATTTTCTATCCTCGCATTCACACTGTCAAACTTAATGTCATGCATTTTATGGTTACTTTGAATGCATTAGTGGCACACAGGAACTAACTGTCAGTGGACGTTGGCGGAGTGGTAGGGGATGATATGAAGTGAATTGAAAGTAATTTTTTTGGGAATAGAAGTAAATTTGTTTGCTTGTCATGTGGTTACGAGTAGTTTTTTGCATTGGAAAAAATATTTTTCAATTTACTATGCAACTTTAATTTTTTAATGGTTTTGTGTAGTGGCCCTGCCACGTGGCGATTGACATGGTGCCAAATGGCTTCCCCACTTTTTCAAAATCATGATGAAATTTATGGCATGCTTGAAAAAATTTAGAGTCCCTCCTCACGAATGTAGTCGAGACGTCATTAAGCGTAGGATGCTCCACAAGTTGCGCCTTTTTCCTAATGGGGAGGAAGAAAATGTAAGAAAAGTTTAAAATGCGAGAAAACTTCCATCACAAATGTCAAATGTGAACTTTGCATTCGTATTAGCTGCGACCGATCAACCAGAATGCTTGCTATTGTCGTGTAACTCGTGTTACACTTTCTCATCGCAACGCACAACCTGACATTAATGGAAGGTTTGGGTGTCTAGTAGCATGGAAACATATCCATTCCTCGGTATTACAGCCATCAATTTATGTAATGGTCAGTTGCTGTATGCTCCAGTCCGCACCTTTTTCCTACTACTTACGCGCAGGGATTCACGTCCTACTCATCTTAGGCAAGTTCCTACGCCAGCATAAGGACTCGGCAAGTTGGCGATGAAACTGTACCTTGCCCTCACACCTTATGGTAGAAAAAACATTCCTGACGCAAATAAAATGTATTAGAAACATAAACTAAAATAAAGTAAAAAATTTGCAAATTTGCTCAATCATTTCTAAAGTCCTTATCTTCATATGCAAGTTTAATGGAATAAATATTTATAAAACATTTGGGATAGTCAATGTTTTTCTAGCACTTCTAGTTGTGAATTTGTTAAATATTATGTTCAATGTTGAAATTTTATTCATGGAGTCTTAAATTTACATGTTCATTTAGTGTAATCAATTATTAAGAGTGAGATCTACAAATGTTTGTGAAGGGTTAATAGATAATTGAACAAAGTGGAGTGGAAAAAAATATCATTCAAATTAAAGACAACAAATATATGAAAAAAAAATCAAATTTAGAGTCATTAATAATGTTGGAAGGTGTTTGATTGTGAGAAGAGTTTCGTCGACTAGTGTTTGTGTTTCTAGGCGAGTTTTCATGTTTTCGGGTGGCACTTTTCCGTTGGGTTTTCATGGTGGCAAGAAAGCCTCTATATGCTTCTGAAATATACATAACCACTTGCTCATACTTGCAAGAAACCCTTTCATGGCTTTCCTATCCCTATTTGCAAGATCCTTTGATCCCAAAGTCGACCTTCCAACATTTGCTCTATTTCCTTTTTTCATCCATGAGATTTTTATAAAAGTTACTTGATTTCCTAGTTTTAACATGTTTTTGTTGTTTCTATCAATTTGGGTTTTGTGGATTATAATCAAAGTTTTAATCGTATCATCCTAACGCAAACCTTTCGATATTTGCTATGTTTCCTTTTTTAAACCATAAGATTTTTATAAAAGTTATTGGATATCCTGGTTTTACATGTTTTGATTATTTCTATCCATTTGAGTTACTTGGATTATAATGTGTTAGTGGGTCTCAAATTTGGTATCAATGAAATAAATTTAATTGTTTGCTATTATTTTTGGGAATGGACAAGATTGGTTTTTATCATAGGGATCCGACCTGAAAAATAAATAAACAAACATAACACATCATCAAGCATTGCATATTAATTTGTTCTTATTAGAGGAAAAATTATTGGTACATTTGAAAATTCCAACTATAATGTATTTTTGTATAGAAAGGTTGCAGTAGATCAATTTTATTTGAGATAGTTTTTGTTAATACTATGGGTCTGTATTTAGAGATTCTTTTCTATTTTGTTTAAAAAGAATCCTGGCTATATTTATTCTTCATTCTTTCGTTTGGTGGTAATTACTTGGAATAATGAAAATGAATTTGTGGTTCTCGAAGGTGATTTAATGAAATTTAAATCTAAATATCAAAGGACTAAGAACAAATAGATATGACAATAATAAGCAAGATCTAACATGTAAATAGATTTGACAAGATCACCACCACTTCACTCTTTGTCACTCTAACTTCTCTATAGGAGTTTACTGACGCACCTATACCTAGAAAACAAACCCTAACAACCTACACAAGGCTCAAGTACACATTAGATGGAATAAATAATGCATATGCTTGATTTGGACTGATCTCCATGGTCACCCCAATGTGATTTTCATTGAGTGTTATACTACATTTCAAACTCTATGTAGTTCTAGCATGTGTGTGATAGATTTGTGTCCCTTAAAGCTAGGTTTCCCTTGTGCCAATCTCACCAAGATAGTGGGATACAACTACTTTACCCCCAAGATGAATGTGTGATATTCATGCCCCGGGATAAGGCCCTCCCTTTGACATCGTGCTTCAACACCCCTTCTAAATGTTCCAGATTCTCCAACATGTCACGCTTGGCCTCCTCCACAACATTCCCTTTCAATTTGATTATGATATCCTGCATCGCAGATCTGTAAACCATAAAACATTAGTATAGAAACTGAATCTGCGAAATCTGAAAAGTAAAGACGATGCTTTGTCCATACAAAAATTTACACTACTTTCTTACGTCCTTGTTTATGAAGTCGGCCTAGAAGCAGGAAAGTGAATCGTCATATGGGTTGGAAGGTAGAAATCGTTTGGAGGCTAGCTAGGCCTCGTCGATGTATTGAAGAATTATAAGAGACTCGCATATGGGACATGTATTTTCTTGTGCAACAGATTCACTCGCAACAATAGGTCACTTTTGTTGACTACAACATTTTCTTCTTGGTATTCGTATTTGACACCTTTCTCTTCCAACCCCATCTATAACCACATGATGAAAGGGATCACCCATATGCTCAACAGCTTCAGTTCCTCCATCTTAAATCACTCTTGAAGAAATGCTCATGATGTAAAGTTTCAATATAAAAACTACCACATGATTCAATTGTGTAAAATCTAAGAAAGGAAACTAATTCGAAGAGCATCGCAGATCTGTAAACCATAAAACATTAGTATAGAAACTGAATCCTGCGAAATCTGAAAAGTAAAGACGATGCTTTGTCCATACAAAAATTTACACTACTTTCTTACGTCCTTGAACTTTATTATTTAAAAATCAATATTAAAGACCATTAAATGCAAAAAAAAATGGACACTTAAGATGAGATAATTTCTAAATGATTATTGCCAAATTTCCTTGGTCCAAATTTAGGTACCTTTAAATCTCGTAGTTGAGAATTCTTGGATTTAAATTTAAAAATAACTTTAAATGCAAACATCAAAGGATAAGGCATGCATGAGATTGAAATATTTGTGAACAATATGCATTCCACATGCAAAAATGGCTGTATCGGCGGTATGCATCGGTCTGTGTGCCTCGATGCCTCTAGAAAACTAGTAGATGGTCCAGAGTTGCCGACATTGTTTGTTATATATGGTCAAGATCTATACTGTGTGCTCGTTCGCAATTACGTTTTTTCCCAAAGAATAATTTAAGATGGGAGAAGTGAAAGTGCTGAGCTTTTGGCTGAGTGCTTTCGGCATGCGCGTTCAGATTGGATTGGAAGAGAAAGGCGTGAAATACGATTTCCAAGAAGAAAATATTGCAAACAAAAGCGAGCTGCTGTTGCGAATGAATCCAGTGCACAAGAAAATACCAGTACTCATTCACAACGGCAACCCCATCTGCGAGTCTCTCATAATTCTTCAATACATTGACGAGACCTGGCCAGCATCCAAGCAATTTCTGCACTCGGAGCCATACGACCGTGCGCATTGCCCGATTCTAGGCCGATTTTGTAGACAAGAAGGTAAGCCAGAGGTTATCTTAGAGATTTCTGTTTGCCTTGGCTGAATAAATGTGTATTTATGTACTAATGCTTTTCTGGTTTCCAGATACATGAGCGAGGATATCGTATATTGAGATCCAAAGGGGAAGGTCTGGAAGAGGTTAAGCGCGACCTGTTGGAGAATCTGGAATATTTAGAAGGGGCGCTGAAGGAGATGTCAAAAGGAGGGCCTTATTTCAGTGGAGAGGAGTTTGGGTTCCTGGATATTGCTTTCGTAGCATTTATGCCCTGGTTCCATACTTATGAGACTATTGGAAATTTTAAGGTACCATTCGAGACTCGATTTCCGCTGCTCCATGAGTGGGGTAAAAAATGTATGGAAAGGGAGAGCGTCAAGAAAATCCATTGAGAAATTTGTGGTCGACTAGAAAAACTAGTGCCATCGATAGATCCAGAAATTAATGCGGTAAATGGCTCTATCCGTAGCGTATACCATCTATTTGTAAAGTTTAGAATCGTTCAATTTACGGTTAAATAAAATAATGCAATCCGTTTGCGTCCAGTTTATTACAGACCGGTGAGGAATTTCTATAATAAAGTTGTGTGGTGTTTATGTATATTGTTCCAAAAAAAGTCGACTTGTCATTGCCCTCACACCATTATCTTAGAATTTTTTTTTTTCGGCGAGATTTTTTATTTGCGAAATGTTAAGTGCAAGTTTGAGATTAAAAAAACAAAACATTCCTGAAGCAAAGAAAATGTACAAATATAAACAAAAATATAGTTAGAAATTTGCAAATTTGTTAAGTATTTCTCTAAGAAAGGAAACTAATTCAAAGAGCGGAGCTAAGTACAAGGGGAGTGGCGAGCCCAATTGAATGAGTGGCACTGAGAGCGACTTCGATGGCCACCTTGAGGAATATCAAGGGGAGTGGCGAGCCCGATTGAATGAGTAGCACTGAGAGTGACTTCGATGGCCACCTCGAGGAATATCGTCGTGGGGCAGAGAGCGCCAGGTACGAGTGGATGGCTCTCGAGACATGTTGCATGGAACGTCGCCCCAATGACAGAGGAGAGTTTGGAGGTGTTCCACTTCGAGGGCCACTTTATTTGCTTGCACTTGTATCTACAACAACACATTGGAAATAACCACCAAATTATTATAAATAGAAAAATGTTGATCAACTTCACCGCATGTGAGCAAAAAAATAAGAGTTATTTTTTTTCCAAAGCCAAAAAAGAATTTCACCTTTGAAAACATTCCAAATTTGGCCAAACATGTGAGGAATCCTGGGGATTGTTCGCCTAGCAAAATGTGTTGCTATGTGAAACATTCAGATCTGAAGGGGAGAAAGAAAGAATGAATCCAATTTCAAGCTTTTTGGGCTTTACTGCAAAAACATAAAAGGTGGGATAGGGTTTGCAAGTGCCCACAGAATGGACATTTGGGAGTCGAAAAACCAATTTGAACCAGATGGGTACCAATCGAAAGACCTTGTTAGAGAAGACACCATAGAAAATGAGTGATTTTAGGTTTTATTCAAGTTGACCAAACAGTATCAAATCTCCTTTTCCAAATGGAAGGGGAAGAATGAAGCCCCCATTGATTTTTGAGTTTATCAACCATGGGAAGATGGGGAGACATCTACAAACAATCTTTGCTAAGGGGAGTCCCTAGCCATGGTGATGAGTGAAGATGAGTACGAGGGGAGCGGCGAGCCCAACTGAATGAGTGGTATTAAGAGTAACATCGTCGACCACCTTGAGGAATTCCTTCATGGGGCAGAGAGCACTCAGGTACGAGTGGGCGGCTCTCGATAAATGTTGCATGGAGCGTCTCCCCTATGGCAGAGGATAGTTTTTTAGGTGTTCCACTTCGAGGGATACTTTATTTGCTTGCACTTGTATCTGCAGCAACACATTGGAGATAACCATCGAATTATTATAAATAGAAAAATGTTGATCAACTTCACCACATGTGAGCAAAAAAATAAAAGTTATTTTCTTTCCAAAGCCAAAAAAGAATTTCACCTTTGAAAAAATTCTAAATTCGGCCAAACATGTGAGGCACCCTGGGATTGTCACCTAGAAAAATGTGTTGCTATGTGAAACATTCAGATCCAAACAAGAGAAAGAAAGAATGGATCCAACTTCAAGCTTTTTGGGCTTTAGTGCAAAAACATAAAAGGTGGGATAGGGTTTCCAAGTGCCCACAGAATGGAAATTTGGGAGTTGGAACACCAATTTGAACCAGACGGGCACCAATCGGAAGACTTTAGTAGAGAAGACACCATAGAAAATGAGTGATTTTAGGTTCTAGACAAGTTGACCAAACAATATCGAATCTCCTTTTCTAAATGGAAGGGTAAGAATGAAACCCCCATTGATTGTTGAGTTTATCAACCATGGAAAGATGGGGAGACATCTAAGAATAATCTTTGTTGGCAGAGTAATTTCAGAAGGCAGTATCTATGAACCATTTCCAATATGTTCACCATGCACGGTAGGAGATCACAACAATTATGTGGCTCATATGATCCAATAAAAAGGTGATAATTTTAGCAATGTTGGCCCAATTCTAAGAGGCAAGGTGGAACTTGGCTCTCAGCTCATTCTAGGGACACCAAGTTTGAAGGTGTTTACAAAAGAGGTCCTCGATGGTATGAATTTTGCGTTTGAAAAGCTTGAGTGCAGGGATCTTGGGGACCTCTACAAGACACTAATCCTGGAGCTAGCTGACAGGTGACCACCACAAGGAGTGATGGTTAATAGATAGGCCATTACAAAAGCCATCACCTTTCCATTGGAGCCATGGTTTGATATGTTCCTAGATGCTTTCCAGATGATTTTGAAAATAAAGGTGCCGACCAATTTGATAGGCATAAGGGAAATAAGAAGATTGAAGAAACCTAAAACCTTCCAAGTTGTTCGGCCATAAGGGGATCCCTCCTCTATACCATGGCGCATGAGCACATTTCAAGTTTCTTTTCCTTCAATACTACGAATTATCTATTTGGCATATAGCACTTGGCCTTGATGCAAGATGTTGATCAGGTCCATTCCTCTAAATTCTTTGGGTAGGTAGCAAGTATCCCATGCAACTCTATGAAATGAGTAAGTGCACAAAGATGGGGGGTCGAAAAAGTGGTCAAAAAGGGACACCTTTTTCCTGAAATAAGTGAAACCTGAACTTCGTCGAATGATTTGGCATGCCTATGATAAAAATTTGACAAAGTAATAAGAATAAGTACCGCAGATCCCAGAATATAGTTTCTAAACTGCTAATTTGTTTTGAAAATGGTTGATATTAAGAGGCTCAAATGTGGTATGCACACAAACAATGTCTATTTTTGTGTAAAAAAGATAAGAACCTATTGTATGTGCGCCCCACCATTTTTTTGAGTTATATAAATTTTTTTTCAAATCCCTTTGTTATAAAGTTATCTAAGACCATGCACGAGGTTCCACTAAATTTTCATAATTTTTGGATGAGTATATATTTTTTTATTAATTTTCAAAGTACACATATTCCGAAAAATGAAATATTTGTGTGTGCACCCCCATAACTCTGAGAAAAAAAATCATTATTTAGTTTTCTTAGTGCAGGAAGAATGGAGTTTAAAATAAACCACTTTTTTTAAATTTTGATGAAAAAATCGTAAATTGTGCACCAAAACGTATGCATAGGTTTTTGCAAGAAAACAAGGCCCTAGTAAAAGAAATTACGCATGAAAGATTTAAACTAATAAAATTTTAGAAAGAATTATATCGTCATCAAGGTAAAAATGAGCTTAACATCGTAGTATAATTTATTTTTGAATATTATGTTTTAATGCATGAGATATTGGGGTGCACATGTGATATTTTGATGTTTTTATGTCAAACATGGTTTTAATCACACAATACACAATGCAAACCTCTAGTTTGGATATCCAAGCCGTTGGATTGGGTACTCACCATCCCAACAAGATGAAACATGAGGGCATTATAATGTGCTCACGTTATAACTAAATCGCGTTCCTGTTTACAATGTGAAATATGTCCATTTGGGAGGGATAAAGTGAAAAAACAAATAGAAATCTATAATGTGAGCACATTATAATGTTAGCACGATATAACGTAAGTGTGTTATGGCCAAAATGGCCAAAAAATGGATTTTTGTCTGCTTCCCCCCCCCCCCCCCCCCCCCCCCATATTTATGCATACACCCAAATCCTTTGTCATAAATAACTTTGGACCAAAGAATATCTTTGATTCAAGGGTCTTGTGACTTTGACCTTAATTGTGTGTAGGTCACCACTGCCTTAAGCATACATGGCTCTTCTTAATCACACCCTTGCTATGAGAATCTACTTAGGTGATCCACTTCATTTGATCATAAAATTCATAAGTAGCATATTCACAAAGGACATATTATATGCACTATTCACTATATAGACTTGTTCAAGCACCTTAAGAACAAGAACAGGAATCCATACCTTAGCTTTAGTTGACCAACCTGCCCTTCTTTGTCTAAGTCAACATATACTGAGATATTCTTGATTTTATGAACACTGCTCCTTGTTCTAGCCTTGTCCTCTGATCCACTCTTCAAATCACTATACTTATTTATATGTTCTCCACTAACCAAACCCAATATGTATGTGTGTCAACACAAAACCACCATATTCCTTGACTTTCCTATGGCTTCCCAACTACCACACTTTATCCTTTTATCTATTATACCTTCTCAAACTTCTCTATTGTCTCACAGACACCTCATCTCCATACTCCACTTCCCCATGCATATGCTTCATCTCCATGGCTCCATCATGCTAAAGCTCTGATCCATGTTCATTACCACACTAAATTGGTTTTACACCTCTACGTTTCTCAAGATGATAATACCTTTTCAAATATTTAGTGACTCAATGCTTTGCACTAAAATCTTACTTCAATGACTATGCCCAGTTATGCTTCTACGTAACCAGAACACCAACTATAGTGATCAAACATCTCAGACTAGTCTCTATTGTCTTGAACCATCTATTCATACATATCTTAAGGGGATAGGGCCTCCAAACTCTGCCATGCCCTTGTATTCCTTCATATTAGGTTTATTTCCTAGTAACCTTTCTTGCATACAAATGCTAGTGAATATTCAATGTCACTAAAAAAACCTCACCTTCTCATGACTAATTCAAAGACCCTTTATGGAACCCTAGAATGAGTCCAAGTCTCACCACCTACTCCTTTGTATGAAATTGTACTTCTCTCACTATCCTAGGGGTAATTTAGGCCTAATAAGGTCTTTTATAAGGCTATAGATGGGTATAAAGGTTCTTGAGGTACTTACACATACAACCCTCTAACTCCTTCCTAAAGGTGTAATGGAGTATTCCATAGCTACTCCAAACTTTGTTGATCATTGATTTGTACTAGAACATCACACAAATCCTACTGTATAGTCTAGACTAGTAATTTGCAAGCCTAGAACATAGAATTTCATAGAAACTACAATTTTCAGTGGAATTTAACTCTGCGCTTCTGGAAAGTGCCAAATGATGTCACAAACATGGTGATTTAAATTTTTTATAAATTTTCACCATATGGTCTAGGAGATCTAGAAAGATCTAGTTTAGGGGTAGCAAAGGAAAACTTGAGCACAAAATCTCATACAAATGTTTCAAGATCCCAAATAAATTTCATTGGGTTTGTGATGATGATCCCCAACTTTTCCATTTATCACGATAAGCTTCCAAGATTAAAACTCTGACAATCACCTTTCTAACCTCGGATTGTGCAAGAACCCTACCAGATTTGTAAAGGAAAACATAGAAAATCTTGCAAATTACAACATGAATTTTCTCAAAACCTTCAAAATTAGTTTATTCAAGCTCAATTATTCTTATCTTCTACACCTCACATGAGATAATACATACATAGACCAAAATCCACAATTTTGCATCTTAATACCACTTCATATCTTCACTCAATCACTCCCTAAAATAACTCAACCACTTCATAGCTTAAGAAAATACCTAAAAAAATCTAATCCTCTCTTAGTAGACTGATTCCACATGGGAATAAGATCTCTAAGTTTCATTTTGCATATTTTTGGCCTTCATGCAACAAATACGCCTTATTTAAGCTTTTACACAACCATTACCAAATTTCAATACTTAATTACAACATATTTTGAGGGAAATGGTGACATATGCACTATGACAACCTAGACTTCATCCAAAACATGAAAACCTATATGAAAAACTAATGATACACCTACATCATTCTAACCTTGAGAGGAAAAATTGAGCTTCTAGCTGAAATGATGTTTGTTGGTCACCTCTTCTTACTTCTTTCTTACTTGTCTAACTATAGGTGTCTTCTTCCAGATTATAGATGCTCATCCTATTCATTCTTATGGTCCGCTTACTCTTTTCATTGCTTTTTTTGGATTTTATTGTATCATTTCCCATGGTTCCCTTGTCATATAGGCTCTTTCTTGACTAAATGCCATCTAGATTCCATGGCTTAGTTCCTTTTTGACTGTCATGACTATACTACCTCTTAAGGACTGAGATTGTTTCTTTTTTACCTTTCTTCCCCTTTGGTGTTTTGTATTCTTCTTGTGTAATCTCAATTTTCCTACCTTCTCAACCATTCTAACTCCAATAAATATTTCCACAACCCACTCATGTATGTGAGTGTACTCTTAAGCTCCACATTTGTACTTTGTTTTTTCTTTCCTTCCCATCATTTGAAAATGGACTTTTAGTAAGGGCTGTATAGGGTGTTGTTTCTTGTTGAAAGGTATTCCTTTACCTTGGGTTCTGACTTCTACCCTATATCTAATTCATTCCCTGGAATCATGTTCCATTTCCAGTTCCTTACTCTTCCTCCTCTTTATGTTCCCCTCATGTTTTAGCCCCATGTTGCTTTCATGGTTTACAAACATTTCTCCACTCATTTTGCCAAAATACAATCTAAAATACATTTTATTACAATTTGAAATTTTTGAATTGCTTCTTACTTCATACATATGTTATTTTTCCATGGAAGGCTGGATTCTAACTACTTTTCCTTGGTGGTTTCTTGTGCATAGTCTATATTTATTATTTTTAAGACGGATTAAATATTCTCTACCTTGAACATTAACTTCTTGGCCATGTTTCTAACATGCACAAAGGATTTAGAGTTGAGGTATCTCATGCATATGAGGTCTCTCATTCATTTGAGAGATGTTTCTAGCATTCATAAATGATTTAGAGTTGAAGAACTCAACTTTGCCCACTCAGCTAAAGAATATGCCTTAAAGAGAACAAATCTCAACAAAAGAATTCTCATATTTTTCATAAAACGAGTACAATTGACCTAAATTTTTTTGTAATATATAAATATTGGAGTGCTCTATAAAATTTCCTTATTTTATTTATCCTAAGGATGCACTATATTTTTTCTTGAGCGTTAAGAAGCCAGACAACTTCTTATGTATTTTTCAAAAGACCTATTTTAGGAAAGCTGGCATAAATTTCACATACCTTCTCCGAACTTTATGAAATTTGGCATGAAGCACTAAAATAAATCCCTCCTTAAGATGCATGGGCCTATTTTCCATAAATATTCTTGTATTATACTATCCCATCTCATTTACCTCAGCCTGCACTGCTGATTCTCAAGGCCAGTTTCTGTGCACTTTTGAGTTTTGACTATAGGAGCTAAAATAAGCCTTGCTTTTTCTCACACATGTTGTAGACACTATTAATAGGATGTTCCCATGCTCAAAGGACCATGCCATGAATTTTACCAACTTCTCATACCTCATCAGGCACCAAAAACAAGCTTGAATGGGCCAATTTTAACTGCCACTTCCACCAAATGACCTAATACACCCTATGAGACATATTTATCATGCTTGTAGTATCATTATTGACCTATAGACCTTACAAAACTAGTAATCCAGCATGTACTCTATCTCTAGTGATCAAAACTAGCTTTCCTTGCTTTGGTTTGAATGGATTCTCAGCTTTGAATGACTTGACTTGACCCATACAGTTCATGAATGGACTATATGTACATGTTACAAACTCATTGACATAGCTCACCCACATCATGGAACTTGTTTTGACCTTCATACCACCTTTGAGAGATACAAGCCACACAAATGCACCTTTGGAGACTCTTAGATCACCAATCCAACATACCTAGTTCACCTAGACCACTTGACATGAATGAAAACCCAAGAGAAATTTACACTCAATTCCAACAACAGGTGGGATATTTGTGTGGGCATCAAATTATAAAACCACAAAGTCATTTCCCCTACCTCTCACAACCCCATTTTTAGCATCATTGATCTCACAAATTTGGATGCGGTGAATGTAGAAACCAAATTTTGGTATGTTTGTAATTCATCCAGCATTTACTCCCCTTCATCGACATCTTTTATATTCAAATCCCTCTCCCTCCTCGAATTCCTATTTCCCCCCTACATCTCACTTATTCCATCTAATTTCTTATTTTCCTTTCTTAATCCTATTAGTATTTTATCTCTCCTAAACCATCCCTAATCACATTTAATTATCCCTAAACACCTCATTTATCCTGCCTAGACTCTCACCTACTTTCATTCAATGTATTTCCACCCTCCAACCACCTTTTATCATCCTTATGTAACCCTAACCTTCCTAAACAACTCAAAATCCTAATTTACCCTCTTTGGGGCCTCTTGTCTCGAGTTATGCATCATCTCCACCTCCCAAATCAACAGTCATCCACAGTCAACAGTGACCTTATCCGGTCACCAACGACATTACAAATATACATCTACCCCCTCGTCTAAGAGGATGAAAGTTTGGATTTTCAGCCTTCTTGCAAGTTTCTCTTGTTTCCTTCTCTTCTTGTGTGCTACAATCAACAACTTGGAGTTATTTTGAATCCCTTGGATGCCATCTTTGGATACCTGAAGTCTAGTGTTTTCTTGGAGCCCTACCATTGTTTCATCATTTTTCTATCATTTTTGTAAGTCTATTTATTTCCTTGGACATTTTCCATCATATCTGCCATCGTTGATTCTTCCTCAGAGCCCCCTTGTACTCCACTAAAAGCCATCAAATCCTAATCCATCCTCGGTCACCTTCAATCCAGCCCAGTCAGTGTTGACCTGATCTACATCCAATTTTTTTTCTACATTTTGCCTCATCTTTCACCTTTTTTATAGCTTCTTCAACATTCAAGCCTCTCTATTTCTGTGATCCTCCCTTCTAACAACCCAGATCTAACTTTTTGGCCTCGGTCGCCATTGATTGTCCTAGATCTTCCCTTGGTCGTCGTTGACCTGATTTGTGAATTCATCTATTACCCTATTTCTTTGGTCCTTTTTGTTCTTATGCCTCTACATTCGATCCAGGATAATTATAGCATCCAACAATCAGACCCAAATATGATTTTCTCACATATTTTTATCTACTTTATCACAGTATCCATAAATTATCTCTATTTGTCTCGAGTCACCATCAAACCAATCATGTTTTATCTTTCTTATCTTAGTTTATCAGTTTATCATTATCATATCTCTATCTTATCCTATTTCAAAATATCTTTGCTATGTTATATTCCACATGTTATCCATCTTTTATCTTTCATTGATCTCTTAATTAAAGTGGGTTACCATCCTCCCTATGAAGTTTATCACTTCTCGGGACTGACTTGGTCAGGAAACCCGCCATCTTATCTACTAATATTTTCTTGTCTAGTTATTTCTTTGGAGGTAGCCTTAAACCCTCCCATATTTTGGAGTTTCTTATTTTCTTGGATACCATTTCATTAACTCGAAATAGGAGTGGAAAGCTCATCAAACAATCAAGGTCAATATAAATTCCAAGACATCATGGATAAAGTTATTGACAAATATGGGCCATATGCACTTTCCCATTGTAGAAAAGGTCACACACCTTGATTTCCCTGATTAAAGGTGTGAGTGACCATTTGAGTGGAGATGGAGAGAGTTATCTCTTCAGAAAATATGACATGTCTACAAACTATAAAGGGGTGGCAAAAATGGATATGTAAAAATGTGACATTGAGAAGCTCATCATCATCATCATCATCATCTATAATGATCAATAATCTACGATTCCTTGCACGAGTTTTCTCAGTAGAATGTTCCTTATGTGAAATCAAGCATGCAAAAACCATATGCTCTAATTATCTCATAGAGGAAGGAACATCTAGCTATGTCAGGGTAGTGCTACAGACAACACAGGAAAAACATCATTATCCATAGTGGAGGGCACAACCTTGAGGGGATTTCCCCTACCTCTCACATCCCCATTTTTACCATGATCAGTAGCATGAGAATGGATGAAATAATAGGTCATGATAGTTGGGAAAAGGATCAACATATATTGTTGTGATTGGTAAAGTCTATAGACTGATCTAGAGGAGCTTGATGAGTGAGCTTATATAGCATTGGCATACATGGTGATTTTTTTACTAATATTAGTTGTCAAGCTCTTACTTTTACATTGGATTAAATGTCTCAACTTTTAACGACATAGCATTCGCAACACAAGCAAGATAAAATTCATTTATCATTCAAAATATGACTGTATTGGTTGAAACGTAATATACATCGTGTTTCAATATTGGAGCGCTCAAATTTAACATTTTCTCTAACCTAGTTACAAGTTATAATCGCCAAACCACTGACACAAATAAACGCTGAAGTAGAATTTTAAAAATAGAAAACAATAAATATTTATTACGTTGTTAGTACAATGGGTTCAAAATTGGCAACATGCACTCTACTAAGGGAGAGGGGCCAATTATTGAGTTTGGACCAATACTTGTGAGGGTACATGGAAATTAGGGAGCTAGTATATGTCACTTTATCACTTACATTTTGAATAAAAAATACCCAATAGAATAAGTCACTTAAAGTCATTTCACCCCAATTAGCCAATCAAATGATGAAAAATAGGTATAAAACAAATATGTGACATAATTCACAAGTAATGGTTCACCTTTAAATTTCTTTGTATTTAAAATAACCAAAGTTAAATATTTACAAAATGTCCCCTCCACATTATTTTAATAATTAAAACAAATTATATAATAGGGAGAAGATAACCTATTGGAGGGTATTTTTTGTTTTGAATTATATGGTGTTTTGTGTTATATGTGCACCCTTAAAATTTGAGTGCACAAAGAGTGGTTCCTCTCCCTTATACTTTAGAAAACACCTTTTCCACAAAAATAAACTAGCAATTCCACAACAAAGGTGCAATGGATAAGCCGATAAGGGCGATAACGATTGTTGGGAAACAGTAAAGTGCGTGGAGAGGAGGAACTGGAAGTGAGTAAAAGAAGATGACAAATAGAATAGGGGAAAAGCATGAGACGTGAAGAGGAGGGAGGAAGAATGTGTGTAGAGGGAGAAGTTGTTGCTTTAAATTTGTAAGAAACTTTGTAGATGAAGCAATATTTGTTCTTATAAGTTACATATCAACACATATGTAGCAAGAGCTAATGTGGAGCACCTATCAAAATAAAATGTTGGGTAGATATGAAGGTTCTGTAGGCCTCATAGTATTGAAATAATTATGAATGTAAGGACCTAGCATACACCATCTCAAATTTTAATAGTCGCCAATGAGAAAATGCAGAAAATATGCGGGTTGCCAATGAGGAATCTATGAAGAAAGAAAAGATTCACTTCAATAAAAACCAAAATAAATTCTATATAGGTCCTATTCAGACTAATTACATCTCATTATTAGGATTTTGATGGCAGCAAAATGTTTATAGGTGTAGGCACCCATAATTACAACTAAGCAGTTTAAATACTTAAATTGTGCTAATTATCCCCTTTCTCGCAAATCGACGACATATCGTCAAAAGCGCTCATATTCCCTCTTATTGTCATTAATTAATTATAATGTGCTAATTGATTAAGTCGCCTATCCAACTAATATCTTGATTAATGACCTTTCGTTAATTAATCACCCCTTCTACCTAGACTAATTAATTATTATTAATTAATTAGCTTTCCCTTCCATTTAACCAATAAATCAATATTTAATTGATTTAATCCCCTTCTAATAGCCTAAATCATACTAATATTCCTCTCATTAGCTTCTATAAGCTTACATCTACCTATTAGTTAATCACCTTTGATTAATTAAAACATCCCCCAACTCCCATGACTTGCTAAGCATAAATTAAACCCTTCTAAAGTAAGGTTACCTTTTACAAAGCAACCTTATCCATTCCTAATCATGTTTTACCTTTATCCCACATGCAAAGGGATGAAGTGTTTCCTTTATCCATTGGGCTATATAAGGAGCCCTCCTTCTACCTTTATACCTACACCTAAACTTCTTAAGAGAGCAAATGCAAAGCATATAACAAAGAGACTAAGAGCTTGCATTTTGTCTTCTTGAGAGGTCACCATTGTTAAGAGCTAAGCTTCCTATTCTTGCATTCTTTAAAGATCAAACAAGCAATTTTTGATTGCCATTGGATGCTAAATAGGTCCATGCATTTTGTTGGTAATCTAGGAGAGTAGAGATGTTAAAATAGCATGCATAGTTTTGATCTCATGTTTTTCAAAGTTATAATGTTAGTTTAGATCTTGCTTAGTTCTCTATCTTGATGGTGTTTATGCTTTGTTTTAGCTAAATTGTAGAACTATTTTAGGTGGTAGTTCTTGTTCCATTTGATTTAGCATCAAGCAAAGTACACATGCACACATTTGGCATGCCCGGTGGGACACTTAGTCCCATGGCATTTTAGTTTAAGTTTCATTGTTTTGGCTAATTTTTGATATGCACATGTAGTAATTAATGTCCATTTTCTTGGAATTTTTGCTAATTTGATATGTGTAACTTCATGTTCATAGCCATCATTTTAATGGGTTATTGCCATTCTTAAGCTAACTTGTCAAAATTTGAGATATTGTGAGTTTTCTTGTGTTTTTTTCCGTATTTTGGTTGCAGGTCTGGCGCAGGCACATTTTTAGGAGCGCATGCACGGTTTTTGTGGTGCACATGCCTCTCTGGTGGTGCAGGTGCACTGTCAAAACCTGGTTCTCTGTTTACCGACCTTTAGCGCATGCGCACTAACCCCAACACACACACCCTAACTAGCGCGCAGATACACTAACCTGGGCACAGACACAGTTTCATATTATACCTTCACTGCATTCTGAAAATCGGTCAGATCAGCGCACACACCCTAACTAGAGTGCACACGTTGTTTTAGTGGCGCAGACACATTTTTGGTGATGCAGACGTTCTGTCGGAATCTAGGACTGTTTCATAAAGTGGTGGCGCACACATTTTCCCGATAGTGCACACACTTTTCTCGGTGGCGCACACATTTTCTGGTAGTGCAGGCATTCTTTCTGAATTGACACCTATTTTTATCGAAGGTAACACATACTCTTTTCGTGGCACACACGCCTCTCGGGTGGCGCAGGTGCATGATAAGTCAAAATCACACAGAGTGGTGCACACATCTTTTTGGTGGTGCACATGCACTTTCTGGTGGCACAGTAAGGGGGGCGTACATCATAAAAGGGTGGCGCATCTGTTTAATCCGGTTTTGATTACAACTTTTTAGTGCTCCTTGTTTTGGGTGGCTTTTGACTCATTAACCCGTTTTTGGAGTTTGAAAAATTAGAAAGATAAGAGTGGCATATGCATCCTAACCTTTGGTACACGTAGGCGCTATCAAAAAGGGGCAAAATTCCCAGGAGTCCTTTTGTATTTTTGAAATTAGTGTGTTGAGGTTCTAACATTCTTGATTTTCAGGTTTATCTAATCATATATTTGTCTTTGCAGGCTGTTTTTACATGTTTGTACTTGATTAGATAATATTTTTTACATGTTTACTTATAGGAATAAGATCGTGTATGCTCTTTCCTCGCATCCCTTGGGGCGATCTTGGGAATCAGAAATGATTCTTAGGTCCTTTTGATGCTTTGAGGTTGTTAGGAATATTTGAGTTGGAATTGGTTAACTTGGTGTAGTTGAATTAAAGTGTTTTTCCATTTGATATCTTTTTGGATTTTGAAGACATCATGTATGCTCTTCTCTTGCGTCCTTGGATGATTTGGAGAATCAGAAATGGTGCCTTATCTTTTGATGGAAAACTATTAAAAATCGTCATACAGGACCAAAACGCCATCGCTTTGTCAAAAGAACGGAGGAATCAAAACAAAAGTCAAAAACTACTAATACAATTGTTATACAGGTTGTCAAACGGTGTTCGAGCAAACCACACCTAATTAAAAAAGATAAAACGAACAACATATTCAAAACATTGTATTGCAAGTTTCGGAAAAGGGTACGTCCCTCTCCGCTCAACTGGAACATAACCCCTTTGGCATAACACTTAAGCTATAACAATGGGGGTGGTTCCAGGAACCCCAAAGTAGTCCATGCAAGAGGGAACCTTGTGGATGAAATGGGAAGTGCTCTGCACTACCTATCTGACTAGTGATTCCTTTGTGAGATAGAGTTACAAGTTGTCCCTACGTGACCCTTTTAAGTACACGATGGATGCATTTACTGCCCACTGTGCTTGAAGGGGGAAAAGTCGAGATACTCCCAAGATAGTCAGGACTATTTGGGTAAATCGTCCCACTCGTGGATAATCTTTGTAACACCTAGGACGAGAGAACCACCTAGGAAAATATACTTTGGCCAGGAGCCCACTTTGACCATTCTAAAATAGTGTTGAGTTGTGAACCATATTTTTATTATGAAACGTGTGACGCGTTACTTTCGCTTAGTTTTTACTTGCCTTAAGGTGCAAGGCGAAACTCTGCCGAAGTGAAGCCAACATTTTTCATCCCCATTTTGATTTACTTCCTTCACATTATTTTGACACTTTGTTGATCAGAAGAAGAGTGACTACCTTTGTGTTACCAATCGATTGTTTCTGCCACTTTTTTGTCCGTTTACGCCCATCCATGTTTGTGGCTGGGTAAGTTAAACGTCTAAAGTGTGTGGAGGCGTATTCATATCATTGGTAGCCTTTGTGATCTTGATACCCATGTCAGGATCATCATCATAGTTAGGATTGATTCATCATTTTATCTCCCTTTGACATGTTACCTCGTTTGCATTGTCTCGACATAATTAAGATACTTATGTCATGTTTCTCGTAAACATGATCTAAGTGTCTGTATTGTGGTGTTACGTTGCCCACGTTTTAACACATCCTTAGTATACTTTGACTTAGTTTGATTTCAAACATTGTCCCAAATCTTGAAAGGTGTCGCTTACTTTGTTTGTGTCGTTTCGATACCACTTTGACACTAATATCTCACTTCTCTGCGAAGCTTGATAGACGTGTCCAATTGGTGTGGTTACGTGGCTTACATTTGTAAACCTCGCCCTTTAACATTTAGGCCTTGTTGTTTGTTAAACTTGTCATGGTATCCTTTGATTGGGAGTCACATCTACCCTTTGTTAATATTTACACCTTGTTCATTTTGAGCTTGACGTAAATATTGACATTGTGTTGATCATTTTTGCATCGAACTATAACTTTGCACATGCATTTGCATAGGGTGTATTTCCTTGTTGATTGGCTTTGTGTTTCACACTTCCATGATTGTTCCTTGTGATTATTCATTCAGAAAACTTATTTTCTAGGACAATCCCTCTTTGATCTCATCAATATTGCGTCGTCACGATGTCTATTTTCCTTAGACCTTCTTCAGAAAATCATGCACGCATATCAATACTTACAAATGTCTAGCTGGTTGTCCTTATGCTACCAAAATTGACATGTCACTTCCTTCCCTTTGAAGGAGTTCCATCACACTATCTAGATCTAGAAATTTGTGCTTAAAACAGTGCCAAAAATGACTGACTATCGCGCGGTTCCCCATACTTACAAAAATATGGAACCTAGGTTTAGCAATTCAAATCAAAAGATTCCCATTACAACTAAACCTCGTTTGGTTCTTTGTGCTAGAGAGCCCATACGGGTAACTTGTTCCCCACCTTCATCTCATAGTCGGTGGTATGATTTGGATGCTTCTGATCCAAATTATTATTCGGGTTCCCCCCACTCTTCTTCTGATTCTAATCCAAACATTTCCTCTTCTTCTGAGGATTCCAATCCAAATATTTCCTCTTCTTCTGAGGATTCAGATTCTCTTCTGATGATTCAGATCCAAACTACTATTCAGATTCATCTAATTCGACTCCTAAGTCATCTAATGTGACTCATATGTCATGGTCCTCCCTATCTTTGCAGGAACCTCTTCATCATACATTTAATATGACTCCTACGTCACAGTCCTCCCTTTCTTTGCAGGACCCCTTTTATCAGTCACCTCGACGACGTCTTCTTCCTTTGAAGATACATGCGACTCCAAATCCCTCCAATCAAACATCTAATACAATTCTTGAATCACGGTCCTCTCTTTCTTTGTAGAACCCTTGTTATTATTCATCTGATGTGATTCTTGAATCACAGTCCTCCCATTCTTCGCAGGACCTTCTTCATCAATCACCCCCAATAATTCTTCCTCCTTTGAAGATTCATGTGACTCAAAGTCCTTCATGTACAAAAGTCTGAATTGACCCATGCGTCGCAATCTACAGACTTTGGACTTAATCCTACTATTTTACATACGACATACCATTATATAGGTAGGTCCACACCACCTTCTTCTACTCCTGAGACATCTAGCTACACATCTTCTTCATCCCCCACATCATTTTCTTCTATCAATCATCATCAAACATATTCTAAGTCTTCTACACCAATTGGATCTCTTTCTTCCAATCAACCCCTGGTGGTTGATCAACAACTTATACCGATTGATCTCTTTCAGAATGAAGAAACAATCAGGGCATTTATAGGGGCATATGAAGATATTCCTTTAGCAGATTACGAGAAAGGATTCTCTTTAGAATTTGATGCATCTGCATATTGTGAGGAAAAGGTTGATTCCTTTTATCAAGAAATGGAGGAAGAGCCTCAGGTCATGCAACTTGACCCTCCTCTTATTCTTCCATCTTCACATTCTTCATTATGTGATGAAACTCCTTGGTCTTGCATTGATCCATGGCCTATCTTCTCATCACCCAATAACTCTTTGTCTATCATAATTCCTCAATCACAATCTCTTATGGGGTCAATGCCAAGTATCCCTTCATCTTCATCTAGGTGTGGGTCACCTTCTAGTAGCCCTCCCTCTACTATTTGTGGGACATTTTTGAGTAGTCCACTATCTTCTATTCTTGGGGCACATCTAACTAGCCCCTTATCTTCTATGTATGGATCAGCCCCCTATCGTCATGTAGTCCATCATCTTCTATTCTTGGGCCACATCCTAGTAGTCAATCATCTTACATCTATGGGTATCCTAGTAGCCCTTCTTCTTCTATTCTTGGGTCATCCTAGTAGCCCTTAGTATTTTATCTATGGGTCACATCCTAGTATCCCTTATTCTTCTATTCTTGGGCCACATCCTAGTAGCCCTTCATCTTCTATCTATGGGTCACGTCCTAGTATGTCCTAGTAGCCCTTCTTCTTCTATTCTTGGGCCACATCCTAGTAGCCCTTCATCTTCTATCTATGGCTCACCTCCCAGTAGCCCATCTTCTTCAATCCTTGGACCGTATCCTTTTCATCAATCACATCATCCTTCTACCAATGACCGGGGCAAGCCCACCATAATTTCTCTCATTCCTATCATCAATCGTAAACGTTCGCTTTCTTCTCCTTCTTGAGGTCAGAAAAGTCACAAGTCAGCTTATAAGAAACCCAAACAAGTTCATTATCAAGCTCAGGTCAAAAATTCCAAGAGCTCAAAATCCCCCAACAACTTGAACAATCTCAAATTTGTAAATCAAGCGCGATTCAAGAACGCACATCAACGTAACCATCAAGTATGGCACAAAGTGCATAAACCTCTAGATAGGGAACTCAAGCTCCCGCATACAAAATCCATGTTTCAGGATAAATCACAGTCCTTTGTTGAGTGTGAACTCACCATGATCATTGAGATCGGGGAAAACATGACTCTTGATAAACAAACACGCCTAGTCTCCCTTATCAAGGAAGTTGCAAACATTGTTGTTGGATCTTACCACACATAGTGACTTTGTTAGTCCCAACCTCTTAAAACTATCAAAAATCTAAAAATAAAAAATAAATTCAAAAATACAAAAAAAAACATTGAGAAAACACAACAAAAATCAAAGGTACAAAGATCAAACATTGCAATCAGGTGTTGCGTACACATGGATGTTTCTTTCTTCCCTTCCTTACTATTCTTCTACAAGTCTTCCTACCATTTTCATCCCTTCAGTGATATTTTGGTTAGCTTATTCACACACATTTTGTGACATTTATCTCTATGGTATCCGTTTGACCCTGGTATTTTATCACCTTGGTAAATTAAAGAACGACTGACCTCTTAGAGATCCTATCACATTCAACATCTAATAAACTTATTGCAAAGAAATTTTGGACATATTTGTTGACACTAGCCAATGTCATCATCGTAAGCACTTCCACCTCCTTCCATCAAGCCATCAGTGGTTCTTAACCCCTTGTCAAACAAGAGAGCTGAAATAAGTTTTCAGAAAGCAAAAGAATCAAAATAATCAAAAATCAAAAGCTAAAAGCTACAAAGCAAAAGCAAATTGATATATTACTCTCTCTTGGGGTATTTCCAATAATCTCTATCAAGGCTATGGACACCTGATTGGTAGTAGAGAAATGTTGTGATTAGAATCAAATACATCTCCGTCAGGGCTATGGATGCCTGACTGGTAGCGAAGCAATGTACGGCTATCCTTTCACCATCCATTCACAAAATCACCTTTCATAATAAATCATTCCTACACATTGGCTAGGGTCTCTTCACTTGTTGTCTATTAAATCTTCACTTCAAGAGGTAATAAACTCCACGTGCACACATTGGATCTCTATGAGTAGGTAGGATTAGTATGTTACCAAGTGTCTCATTTTGGATCTTGTTCAGACTCTTACTCTAGTCCATATCTCATCTTATGATTTTTTCCTTTGGTTAATCACTTCTTCATCGTGAGGCTTCTAAGCTACATTCATATCATTCACATCATTCTTCTACTTCATTCAGAACATCCATGTGTATAAGATTACTTGTTTTCCATGTTTGCGGACATGTTTGTCACCTTTCACAAAAACAATCGTCTCCTTCCTTTCTATCATGTGCTTTTAGGCCAACTTACGTTGGGGGCATCCTTGCTTCTTCCCAACATTTCATTGGTTTATGTTCATCATCATGTTGAACCTATCCATAATGGCCTTGGGTCCCACTTCTACCTATGAAGAGTTTTCCTTTGAATACTCCCACCTAATGGTTGGGGCATTTTTACATCTTCACCTTTCTGGTACGCACGTGGCCTTATTCCCTTGTACATCCCATCTATCACTAGGGGCATCCACGCTTCCTTGTCTTCCTGTACATAGTTTCATAAAACTTTCAAAATCAACCAAAACATTCAAATATGTTAGAAAAATCATCAAAAACATTCAAATATGTTTCAAGAAAACTTCTAAAAATTGAAAATCATCCTACAAAACATCACTCTTTTGTTCTCACTTGTTCATGTGTACGACTTGCGATCATCTTGATCTACCTCCATCAACAAAAGCTAGGTTGCTTACTTCGTCTGTACTCTGGGGTACAACGAGTTGCCTGGTACTATTTCGTAGTGCACATTGCTTTTCCATCAGACCCAAGTGTCCTCCATTATTCCCCTCACATGTATCCTTGCTTGGGGCACCATCATCAACCCTTGTTGTTAATTTACACAGGTCGTAATTGAAGCTTGATAATAAAAACATTACATTATGTTTCTTTGTTAGTTTAGCTTGTTTACTTTCTTGTATTGCATTGCATTTTGTATGTTGTATGGAGTTAGGCATCTTTCACTTTCTCGTATTGCATTGCATTTTGTATGTTGCATGGAGTTGGTGTTTTCAGCAATGGACAATTGTTCGTAGTATGGCTTTTCATGTCATTCTACTTTTGTCATATGCTTATATTTTTCATAAGGACCGATGATGTAGCTCTTATGGAAATATGATGACATCAAAATTGTTCCAATACACAGTGGCTAGAGGCTAAGCTCTTCTCTCCCCTCCTCCATATTTCTTCTGCATCACTTTCCTCTCACCCCTAATCTTCCATCTTACCGGGGCATCCACCCCTTCCCATTCTTCTATCTATCTCTCACCCGATCGTCGGCATCGACACTCGAGGGGGGCATCTCTCCTTCCCTAATTTTTCTTCTATCCCTTCAAAATTTCTTCCGTCTACTATCTTTGAAGTGGCGTCACTTACGCCACCCCAAAGAGGGGCAAATGTAGACACCCATAATTACGCCCTAAGAAATTTAAATACTTAAATTGTACTAATTATCCCCTTTCTCACAAATCGACGACATATTGTCAATAAGCACTCATTTTCCCTAATATCATCATTAATTAATTACACTAAGCTAATTAATTAAGTCACCTATCCAACAAATACCCTAATTAATGACCTTCCGTTAATAATCACCCCTTCTACCTAGACTAATTAATTATTATTAATTAATTAGCTTTCCCTTCCATTTAACCAATAAATCAATATTTAATTGATTTAATCCCCTTCTAATAGCCTAAATCGTACTAATATTCCTCTAATTAGCTTCTATAAGCTTACATCTACCTATTAGTTAATCACCTTTGATTAATTAAAACACCCCCCAACTCCCATGACTTGCTAAGCATAAATTAAACCCTTCTAAAGTAAGGTTACCTTTTATAAAGCAACCTTATCCATTCCTAATCATGTTTTACCTTTATCCCACATGCAAAGGGATGAAGTGTTTCCTTTATCCATTGGGCTATATAAGGAGCCCTCCTTCTACCTTTATACCTACACCTAAACTTCTTAAGAGAGAAAATGCAAAGCATATAGCAAAGAGACTAAGAGCTTGCATTTTGTCTTCTTGAGAGGTCACCATTGTTAAGAGCTAAGCTTCCTATTCTTGCATTCTTAAAGATCAAACAAGCAATTTTTGATTGCCATTGGTGCTAAATAGGTCCATGCATTTTGTTGGTAATCTAGGAGAGTAGAGATGTTAAAATAGCATGCATAGTTTTGATCTCATGTTTTTCAAAGTTATAATGTTAGTTTAGATCTTGCTTAGTTCTCTATCTTGATGGTGTTTATGATTTGTTTTAGCTAAGTTGTAGAACTATTTTAGGTGGTAGTTCTTGTTCCATTTGATTTAGCATCAAACAAAGTACACATGCACACAATAGGTCATCTTGAATGGTTGCAGGATGTTGCAAAACATTTCCTAGTTCTAGATGAAAAATGAATGAGGATGACAACACTCTCCTTGCTTAATACAATCATAACACTCTTGCCTTTTTACAGGGATTCGAGTTTCTAGAGAAATCTATTGAGACATGTCAACAAGCTTTGGATCCGATGAATTTTGTTCAAAACTGTGATTCTCAAAATCAAAAAACCATTAATCTTCTTAATGTTTTCGACATTGACGCTGATATAATATGTATGGCTACTGACAATGATTTCAAATGGCTCCTAAAAATGAAAAAACATGTTCTTGATTTTCTAAACAATTTTCCTTATTCATCCAACTATGCAATAGATGATCATATGGCTCAGGAAGTCATTGAAAAGATACTGAAAGATGCTAAGACGTAACTGAATGTGTACAATCTTTTAATGGTAGCTATAGACACCCTAATTTCACATATGTCCTAAATCAATTAATTCACCTTCCTCATTTCCCAAAATAATACACTTCAAATTAATCAAATATAATTTGATTAATTATCCATTTCAAAATCCAAAATATAACCCAATCATCACCACATGTCATTATTCTCCATGTTTTTCTACTATTGAATTAAAAATTCAAAATCGAATCCTTACCCAATCTTTCGTGGTCCCCACTCACCTAAAATCCTGCAGTTATGAATTAAAAATCTAAAATCAAATCCTCACCCATTCTTCATGGTCCCCACTCACCTAATCTTGCCCACATTTTGAAACCATGATTACTTAAATTATTCTAAGTTAATCACTCCCCCAGACTATAAATACAACCTTACCCCTCTCCTCTAAGGACATGGAGAATAAACTTGAATGTCATGTCTAAATTCTTGCATCCTTTGAGCAAAGAACATCCTTTTGCTTCATCTTAATGCCCAAATAACCTCATATTGAAGCACCCCAAATCCATAATCCTTTTACCCATTTGGTGTAAAGTGGATCGTTGTTGCAGGAAGGCCTTGCTTCGTCTTGAAGAAAAGCACCTACATATCATGAAATCGAGGCTCAATCCATGTTTCCTAGCCCATTCTGAGGTTTTCTACCAAACATGAAGGAGGAGGTATGATTGTTAATATTTTACTTGTTAGTAGTGTATTTTTCCTAGCTTACATTTTGACATGCCCGGTTACTTTTGATCTGTTACCATTAATTTCCCAATTAGTGGTTTTATCTGTTCTTTGTTTATTATTGTTCTTTATTAACTCCTTTTCCGTGCCTTATGGCCTTCTTTTGTTAGCCTTAACATTGTGGGTAGTGTTTTTATTTTGCAGTGTCTTATGGTGCATTTACAGGTTGTAGTAACAATGACATTACGACGCTTTGTCATCTCTTTGATCTTCACAGTGCTTGGTGTCTGGTAGAAAGAACATTCATCCCATGCTCTAACTACTCGTTAATCACCGTGGATGACAAATTTTGGTATGGGAAACCAATCTGGAAAGTCATTTTGAAGTTTCCTCTAGTCAATTTAATTTGATACTCAAAATTTGTACTGTATACTATTATTATACGAAATTAATATTCCCTATAGTTTTTAAATTTCTTTTACTTTAGTATGGTCTGCTCTGTCTAAAACCTTCACACAAAACAAAACAAAAAATATTATTATTATTAAAAAAACAACTAAAAATAATACAAACATATATATTAAGTATTTTTATTAGCCTGTCTATTCATTTCAATCTCAAATCTATATAGCTTTTCATGTTTATGATATAAATATATATATTTATTTATTTACATAAAATCAAACTTTACATATCGTAACTACACCTACCCATAAATCCCCACCCAAATTTATCCTACATCCCATTTTCTATCACCCCCAACTCACCTAACTAGCTACACCCATGTTTCTTCCTCAGGCCACTCGGTCAAGCTCTCTCTCCACGTCCCTACACTCCTTTCCAAACCTCCCAATTACCCAAATTCCATGCCTCTTCATCTCTTAGCTCCCCATCCACCCATCTCATTTCCTCCCTTCCCTTTCTCCCATCTCCCGAATCATCCCCGAGATCCTAGCCAAGCTTCTTGTCCCCCATCTCTTTGCGAGCTCTTCCCACTCCCTCAGCCACCAGTCCCGACCCCACTATCTTCCCACTAGCCTCCTTCCCTCTTTCCATGTCAACTCCTCTCCCTATTCTCCTCCATGTCGAACCCCTCTCCCGCCTCTCTGTTCACTTCCCCACCCCCGACTACTCAGCAATCCCTGCTCCTTCCACACCAACTCCATCCCCACCTCTGACTACTCCTCCATCCTCCACATGTACACAAAACATCTATCCCCACTCCCTCCACAGTGAATTCCCTCACATTCCTTCCTCTCTGCTCGTCCACCACCCATCTTTCTTCCATGTGGATACCCAACTCTCTTCACGTCCATCGCCTTCCCCACACTCCTGTAAATCCCTTACCCGACTACCCACATCTCACCACCCCCTATACTAGGCTCCCCATGAGCCCTCTCCATCGACCCCCCCAAAATGTATGTCCACATGTAGCACTCACTGGATCATCCAATTCATCGTGACAAATGTTATGTTTGTGGAGCCTATTTTCATGTTAGAGTGTGGTACACCTTCCATGTGTTACACTCGGGTATTTTTACGGCGGTCTTGCTCGCCGGTGAGCGGGTCAGGGGGTTCGGGGGGTTGAAGCCCCCCGATTGAAGGGGGTTTGGGAACGAAGCCCCTGAAGAAAATTTTCATGGGTGGTTTATTAACCCATGGGTAATGGGTAACTGTTATGGGCTGTTTTTGGGCCCATGGTTTTTCGGTACCCATTGTTTTGTAAAACCGCCTCTTCGGCTACCCATAGGTTTATGGGACAGTTTTGTTTTTTCCCATTGTTTGATACCCATGGTTTTGTAAAACTACTTAAGCAGTTGTATATTTATATGGTCTTATGCATATGATAGATAGGCAAGAAAATGTATTGCAGATGTGTTTTGAATTTGGGTGTGAATTATGTAGAGCTTGTTCAGCATAGCTCCAAATGGATTTGGGTATTGTATTGAGAGAGTGGAGGCTTGTAATAAAATATGAGCAAGTGATTCTTAGTGGACATAGCCCAAATTGGGTGAACACGTTAAATCTTGTTTCTCTGTGTTGTGTTATTTATTCTGCACTTTTATTTGAGATCTGTAATATTTTTTTGCATATTAGTTTCTACTGTTGCGATTCTGTAAGGGATTATTCCGCATATTTTACCCCTTATTTCCTAACAATAGAGGCCGCATCCATATTTTCCTAAAGACAAATAAAATGCGCTACTCTGATAATTTAAATTTGACCGTGGAGTTTTAGAATACACCACCAGATATGGATGACCTACTACCTTCCGTAGCTGTGTGAGAAGATCAAAGATATGAGAATAATTTTTGACCAATTTTCCTGCATCAATGTATGTGTTAAACTATGATTGAATTTGTATATAAAAATCTTGATATAAGTCCTCTTCCCTTGCATCAAATGCATCCCATATTAAACAAGATATTTTAGGTGGAAGGGAAAGATCTGATGCCCATTCAATCTTTGTACACCTGAGAACTATACTATTTAAAAATCTATACTTGAGCAGAATCAGTACTTTCCGGCCTTCATGCATGTAGCTCCATTTCTTTATTGGATTTGCAACAAACTTATTCCACCAACAAAAGTGAAGTGGGGGTGAATGACCACATTCATCACACTTCTACCCATCCTTCCCAAAGAAAAGCATATATCTTCATGTTGGTTTGAAATTTGTCAAGATTTATATGGTTGAGTATACGTGAGCATTTGTAGCCTGTTGCTATCCAAATTTGTTCTCCCTTTTAAGCCGAGAAGAATCACAGATTCGACGTGGAGCTTAGTGTTTCACTTGATTCTTAGAACGTTTCTTAGAATGTGAAGAAACGGATAAGGGTAAAAGGCTAGGGGGAATACTTGTTGAAGATGGATGAAGGTTGTTGCACATGCGTTTACTTCTCGATCTACAACTGATCGTGAGAGATTCCTTTTGGCTAGAAGGAACTACCTAAAATAAACAACGAGACCACTAAATGGAATTTAAATAGTAAATGAAGTGGAATGTCTAGCATATGCTAGATATGGGAAGTGTGATACTCCCTAGAAGGTTATTAATCCACTATTTTAAACAAATTAATATGAGAAATAAGGTAAATATTTTCCTACTGTAGTCAATATGATTTAGGCATCTCATATAAACACAATAAGCAAAATCTAATCTAACAGGCTAGGTTAGGATCAGATCTGGAGGTCGATTAAATGGTTTTGGGTTTCTGTAGGTCTGACAGAGATTTGATGAAGTCACAGGTGATTATAGGTAACTTGGGAGTAAGTAGGTATGTTGTTTGTCTGTACTATGTTGACAGACATAGAAATTGATGTTGATCTAGTCCTGACTGATACCGGTTAATTGTGACCGATTTCGGTCACCGAAGAAATGACAAGGGGTCAAAAACAGGGGTCTAGGTTGATGGGGAACTGGGTGAGGGGTATAGGAGGTGTGGGTAGGGATACAGGTCAGTGGGTAGGTCTGGTGGGGTTTTGGTGAAGCTAGGAGGAGTTATGGGTTAAGTTGGTGAATGGTAGAAAAAAGGGGCAGTATTAGATAGGTAAACCGATGTTGGTATAGGAGTGACCGATGAAAATATATGGAGATCGATGCCGGTGATTTTGGGAAACTTAGAATGCTGCAAAACGGGTTTTGGGTTCCCTTTGTGATTGCCCAAAGGGTTGGGTAGGTCAGAATGAGATGTTAGGTTGTCCAGACGGGGTTTTTACAGATTTTTGGCAGGGCTATGGAGGGGTAGCTATCAGAGAGAAGAAATGAGTGGCTAGAAAAGTAATAATGCATAAAAATATGTAAATACTAAGAATATCTAAACAAAATGGATTGAATAGACAAGTGTACTTACTTGGAATCTGCTACCAATTGACTATGGATGAAGATAGGAGATGGTGGTTGGAGGTTTCTTCTATAGAGGGTCACCAGTTGATAGGAAATTGTTGCTTAAGCTACTTGGGATTTCCTCCTTCCTTGGCTGAATCAGATCTTGGCTTGGATGGTTGTGGATGCTGGGTGTGAATGGATGCTCACTCTAGTTATGTGCAAATGTGATTACTCTCTCTTTCTCTCAGAATGTGCCAACCTCCAAATAAGGCTACCAAAAAGGAATAAAACGTGCCTGATGATGGTTCTAGGTTGACCAACGTCGGTTTAGGGGTGTCCAATGTTGGTTAGGGTGGGATTCCTTAGGTTTATTAAAATGGGAAGATCTTCTTGATTTCTTGGATCTAGTTAGTTTCTTTTCACGGATTAGAATGGAAGCTTCTTTTCTAAAGAATGAGAGTGTGGTTAGAGAGGTTATAGGGATTGATTTTTAGGTTTAGGAAAAATCTTAGCCCATTAAGGCAAGTAGGATTAGGTCTTAGTTAGTTATGGAAACATGTCAAGAATAGGTCTAGGGTAAGGTGGCTGGATGAGGTGTCTAGGTGAGGTGGATATTAGGATAATTAGATAATAAATACTATGAGGACATGGATTAATTAATTAAATTAATATTAGTGTAGGGTTTAAGGGGCCATGGTTAGGTGAGTATGTTTGGGTTGGTTATTCGACAGGGCGCCAAGGGGAGTGTGACCTAATTTTGGTGTCTACACTTAGAGAATGATAGATCATAATGTGTGTCAGTTTTGTAGCCGGAGATGAGATCTAACTGGCCCTTTGTCACTCAGATTTGTGGAGAGATGGATAACACCTTCAAGAGGACTTGACCTATCCTCATTGCTTTAGGCCATGCCTTTCGACTAGGGTGAGATGACCCGTAGTGTAACCTCTGTTTGATGAAGAAGATGGAGATATCCTTCTTTTGCACAAATTTTATGAAGAAAACCTTGGGAAAATATGGTCAATACTCCATAATTTAACTCTTAAGAGTTGTCACTTCTAAAAGATGGAGATACTTTCAACAGAAGGCTAAGGTAACTGAAGACATTATTAAATCTTGATTGTTCTTCATATTTTAGTAAATAGATTTTGTTCCTTTGTTGATATACAGGGCAAATAGGGGTAGTTTAGGATAGATTCATGGTTTTTAAATGATTTTGGTGGGAGATTAAGCAGGATAAAGTTGATTATACTAGATCTTTGAGAAACTTCACAACAATGGACAACTCAACAATAGAAAGCTTCAAAATAGTTAAGATGTTCCTTCAACAAAAAGGTGTGCTTCAATGGAGGCCCAAATCAACATGTTTTCACACAATCTTTGAGAATCTAGCATGAAGGCTTCGAGTTAAAAGATTCAATTAAACACCAAAATATCAGATCAATCATGCCTAAGGTATACCCAAAGACTTACAAAAAATCTTTATCAAGAAATGACAGTGGAGTGATTTTAAATTTGCTTATCTCATCACAGGATGAAGGCTCTTCTTGCAATGAAATTGTAAATACCACTAAATTGTCAAAGGGACAAGATCCTGTGTGATTTCACAAAGATTTCAATGTAAGATTGCAATAGGAATAAAAGAAACCATTTGTAGACATTTTGAAACAAAGCAAACACAAATTGCTAGAGATTGAACACAAATTAATTTCAAAATTACTTAGATTCATCAGTAGGGGAAAGCTTCCAGAGTAATCCCAATGCTCAGTCAATGGCTATAAATCTACAACCAACTTGACATGATATAAAATTTAACACATAAAGAATTAACATGTTATCTTGGATTGGTCTCTCAGGAAGACGACTTTCTCAAATTTTCTCTTAAGAATTTAACCCCCGACCCTTTACAAGAGTATTGTCATTGCATTTATACATTTTACTCACTCAATTTCCCCCCCAAAAGAGAAGAATATTCGAGGGACATTTTCTTGTTACCAATTTTCCTCAGAAAGTGACATTTAAAAAATTCACATCCGAAAGCTGCTAGGTGGACCAATTGTGAACTGATCACTTTTCTTGGGCCCTCAACTAATGAATAGGATGCCATGCCACAAATTTTTGGCAATCCTTCTAATAATTTTAATTTTATCATGCGAGAAATCCCCATTTTAATAATTTTCTAGAGGTTGTGCACAACTGGATCTGACAGGCAATCCTTTTCGCTCTTGAGGAAACACCTTTTCCATCCTTTTCACTTTCTTTCCTCTACAACTTTGTCTGACATATAACTTCTTTGGTAATTCCCATTTTTACAAGTTCCTGAGCAATTCCAACTTCAAAATATTGACCTTAACAGTCCTTGAACTCACAAATTAAGTTCTGAATCCATTCAATGGCACTTGACAGATAGAGACGACAAGGAATTTCATCAAAATATGATGAAAAATAGTGCCTATTCGCATCTCTAGGAGTCTTGGAGCAAAAATGGCAGAAAAATAGACTTAATGCACAACCATTGATTCTACCCCTTCTCCACTTTATTTTATAACCATCCATGTGTTTCCTTGACGCAATCGCAAAGGAGAAGTACAGGGGCAAGTTTCCAAACAAGAGTGGGCCTTCTACGTGCCTTGGGCCCAAGAAAACTAGCTTTTGGCCTTTTAAAAAGTCTTAGTAAAAAAGGAGCTAGCGGAACCCTCCATATGTCTCAATGACACATTTTGAGATAGTATTCAAAAGTAGAGACACCAAATAAGCATGGGTTTACCACATGTCTCATTATGGTAGAGTTTGTTAAAAAAGTTGAAGTTTTGGCGGAAGGTGCCATTTGTCCAGGGTCTGAGATAGTTTTCCTACGCCGTTGAATAGTCCAAGCAAGGGCAGAAGTGAGCGGAAGCCTCTAAGTGTCCTCCTGGCACTTCTTCAAAATAAAACTTAGGGGCTGGTCCCCAAACAGGTGCAATCCCTACACGTGTCCCAAGCCTTTCAAAATTTCTTTGAAAATTTTAAGTATAGAGCGGATCCAACAGAAGCCTCCACATGTCTCCTTATCGCAATTGTTAAGGTGGGACCCTAAGGTGGATCTTCAATTAAGCGCATGCCCTCCACATGTCCATGGTCCACCAAAACTGTACCAGCTGCATGATAAATTTGTCCAAGTTTTGGCAAGGTAGCGGAAACCTCCGGGTGTCTCCCTGACACAACTCTAAGGTGAACCAGAAGGAAAATTTTCAAATGAGCATCGACCCTCTATGTGGACAAGATTTGAATTGAATCGTGCCTTAGAGTTTTTAAAGTGCCCTACCAGGCTGTATCCAACCAGAAAGGACCACGTTCCCACTGATGTTGAGATATAAATTTGATGGGGAAAAACACACCCGTCAAACCAAAAAATGTAGGAAAATCACCATTTGCACCCTGAAAATATATCCTTCTTCAAGACAGAGAATTTGGAAATGAGATAAGGCCCAAATATGATCTTCTGAGTTGCATCCAATAACGTTTCCACATATATTTGGGACAAAAATGACAAGGACAAAAAAACGTGATTGTGGAAAACAAAAGGAAGGAAAAAACCTGAGTTTTAGCCCGAGTTACAGATTCTTTTCACATGGACAGAGGGACAAAAAAAATTCTAGATTTTAATTGATCCTCGACCAAGGAAGGGATAGATCATGGAAACCAAATGGAGGACAGAGTTTTCGTGCATCAATACGGGGAGATAGAAAATACAAAAGAGCCTGTAAACTGAAGAATTTCAAGGAAAAACATGGGTGAGACCAAATTGAGCACCAACATCAGCTTCGAATTGGGGATGGGCACTCCCTGCGAGTGCCACAAGAAAAAATAGCCAACCAAGTGCAAAATAGATCATTGGGAAATGGAGTCAAATAATAATCTTGCAGAGCAGAGAAACCATAACCACCCTCCAAAAAATGAACCGAGAAACCAACAAAACAAGGTCACCAAGGATCAGAATGAACAAAAACACAAAACTAGAATGAAAACAAAGAACTATACACTTTAGAATGGAGTATATCTTGATTCTAAGAAATCAATCAAGGAAATGTTTCAAATGCCTGCCATTAACAGGTAATTCTTGAGTAGTTCCTAGTCTAAATCTTTTAGGAAGAAGATATTTTCACCAATTCAAATATCAATTGAATAAGGGCCCATCCACAATGTGTCGAATTTACCATTCTTGCCCTTATCTTCATGCCTTCTATCCCATAATAGCACAAGATCCCCAATGCTAAAAGCTCTTGGAGTCACCTTCTTGTCAAATAAATTCTTCAACTTTTCTCTGAACTTCACATGCCACTGATGGGATGCCCTTCTTTCTTCATCTAACTCAATAATCTGATTGATTCGAGCATCATATGGACTAACTTCTTGATCTTCAATTTGTTGAACAAATTGAAATGAAGACAATTGCAAATGAAGGGGCATCAAAGCTTGAATTCCATATACCAACTCAAATGGGCTCTTACCAGTAGCTCTTTTGATAGTGATTCTCTCAGCCCAAACAACAAACTTAAGTTGCTCACCCCACTTCTTTTTGTTCAGCTCCAAGGTTCTACTAATGATCTTCAACAAGTTTTTATTGCTGGACTCAGCTTGTCCATTTCCTTAGGGATTTTAGTTAGAAGCATATGTCAAATTGATTCCATACTCTTTGCACATTGCCACTAAAGGTTTGGCTTTGAAACTCAAGGCATTATCAACAACAATTTTAGCTGGTACTCCAAATCTACATATGAATTTATTCAACATGAAGTCCATGATAACTTGGTGTGTTGCTTTCTTGGTGGGGATTGCTTCCACCAACTTAGTGAAATAATCAGTGGCTAAAAGAATCCATTTATTACCAACACTGGAAGGATCAGAAATTTCCCCAATGAAATCCATTCCCCATTGCTTAAATGGGGCTTCAACTAATATAGGATGCAAAGGAAGGGAGTCCAAAGCTTTCATTTTTCCAAAAAAATGATGGAAACTTTCACATTTCCTAACCAATAGAGTTGTATCTTTGAAGAGAGTTAGACACCAATAACCATCCCTCAATATTTTATGTGTTGTACCTCTTCCAGCAAAATGTCCCCCCAAAAATTCCTCTATGGAGATCAGTAATTATTTTGGGGGCCTCATCTTCAGTGATGCATCTCAAGAGCACTCCCTCAGGGTTCTTGCATGCTAACCCAAAATTAGTAATGACATATTTTTGGGAGGCTATCTTAAGAGATCGTTTCAAATTTTTAGTCAAATGTTCAAGGAAGCATATATGTCTAAGATAAAAGAATATATATTTGTACAATTCAGAGCTTACCAAATTTTCAAAGACATCCACACTTTCTCCTTCTAATTCATTCACCTCAATAGTTTGCAAGTTTCTCTCCAGCCAGGGTAAGCTTTGCTAAGCCCAGACCTCCTATCAATTTCATGGTTGGAGAATATCCATGGCGAATATTCCTGCGGAACTTTTTTCACGGGAAGGTGACATCTTTTGCTTGAGGGGTCCGTGTATGATAAGATATCTTTCTCCGTGATGTGGGGAAGCACTACGACAGAAGGCTGTAGACGCGCAAGATGTAAGGTCTCAAGACCTTTGCTGTCGCGCGTCACTAAAAAAAATGATAGTTACGCGTGTCATAATGGTGTAACCTTATCTGACGCTCCTTGTAATGCCGTACTGAAAAAGGAAATTGGTCTCTTAAAGCCTTCATCATCTTTCTGGAACAAGACAGATGCACTATCATCTATTGATGCTGCATCACTAAGACAACTTTTTACGTGCGTCACTGCATTGTTTTTTGACGAGCTGACAGCAAAATCTCCTATCGCGTGTCTGCATGCTTTAATGCCTCTTCTGATCCTCATCAAAAAATCTCTGAATGGTCGCATATCAACAAACTCATTTGATAACGTGCGTCTACTATGCATCAATATGCTATTGTAATAGGGATTGTCACGCATCAACTAAGGTCTATTGATGCACAAATATTCTAACTAAATTCTACTGATGTACGTCAATAAGGTCTATTGAACTGCGCGTCACTAAGGCCTCATTGAATTGCGAACGTCACTAATGGCCTGTTGACACGCGTCTGGGGTTCAACCTTTGACCCTCTTCATTTGCTACAATGTGAACCAACTAACTCCATGTCGCTCTTGCAACTCCAATACTTGTCATGTGTCTACTATGCGATTCAATGATCTGCCAGTATCTCCTTGTACACCTGCACAAAATTCTATCCAAGTGTTCGCAAGCGATCAATAACTTCTACCCCCTTGTCACGCGTCTATAATACGGGTTATATCATATTGTTGAAACAATGTGAAGTAGAAGTGTTCTACCTGACGATATAATCCAGGTTTATAGCTACATCTATTGCTCAAGGGTAGGTGAAGCCGACCCCCAGCATTCATTAAGCCATAAAGTGTAATCCTGACATAGGCGATACAGGTCCACTAGCCCGTGCCAAATGTAATCTCGCCTCTTTCAAAATCCTTCAAAACAATTTTAATATTCACCATATTACGAATATTCGCCATCTAAAAGTGGATCCCTGTTCTCCACCATGAGCTTAGCTAGGCCCAAACCTCTGTAGCATATTCTCCATAGTTTGGCAAATCCGTGCCATATTCATGCAACATTTTCACCCATCTGCATGCTTTATCTTGAGTTCCTCCATTCTGTGACACATTGTCTTTCACCATTTTGTTGGGAACAATAAGAAACAACTTTAGAGCTCAAGATGTAGGGTCTGAAAATCCAAGATGCTTTCACCTTGTGGGCTGAATGACTTGCTTCTCTATGATGGTGTACTTCAACTCAATTCTCCTTGCAATGCCTTACTAAAGAATGAAGTGGATCTATCATCTCTCTAGCCCCTTCTTCATCAGGATTGACAAAATAACATATGCAAGAGGAATGTTCATGTTGGAAGCAAAAGCAAACACCTGAAAAGGATGCGTTGTAACTTTGTAGTAAGACCAAAACAAGGGCAATACTTAATAGTGCTTCAACAATTGATCCCATATGACTGCTTCTCTTAAATGCTCAGATTACTTACCTAAACATATAATTTATGTCCTTTTTCAACATACTTTTTCCCATGGGGATAGCTCTTCCACATGTCGTGAAAGTTAGACACCAATCTTTTGTTAATAATGTATTTAGTATTTTTCCAAAGAAGGATTGAAGTGCCACTTCTTAGACCTCTCGGAATCATGTTTATTTTACTGCTGGCTTCCACTCTCTTTGGATCTATCATGACCAGTTTCCTTTGATATAATATGACCAAGACACACCATTTCCTTTTGCAATCCATATTTTGGTCAGAAAACTTGCCTTGGGATTCTGCATGATATGCCAACCATCTCTACACCTTAACAACATTTTCATCCAAGTGTTGACAAGTGATCATTTAACGTTTTCAGGGACATATGGACTAGTTACATCATTTTGATAAATAACAATTAATTCATTAATATGGAGATATTGTAGGGTAAGTGCTAGGACCCAGTTGATGGACAAATATAGGAAAGTCATCTCGTGGACATTCATATTGTAAGCCAACAAGGCATAATATCAACTTGTAGGGATAAATTCCGCCAAGGAGATACACTCAAAATTAGACTTTAAAATTATATTAGACTATGAATCGTAGCACATCCGGAATCTAGCTTTCTAAAATACTAATCTAGAGTAAAAAATGGATAAGATTATCTATATTAAACACTCAAAATACCAATTGAAGCTTGGTATTTCCATTTTTAAAAGACGCCGATAAGATTATAGTTCGTTTGCCCACAATATTGGAGTGACCAAAAATCTACGCATATATTTTTTTCCTTTGGTGACCAGTTAGATGCCACTATCTATCTTGGGATGGACTTTATTTTGTATTTTTTTGATTAATATTTTATTTTTTATGATTTTTTCCATGAAAGCTGGTATGAAAACATAAAGAAAACAGATCCCTCAACTTTCTTCGTTTGCTTCTTGCCATAACTTCATCAAAAAGGAGTGGCTTGAAATGGGCCAAATAATTTTTTTTTTTAAAGTGCTAGCATATAGATTTCAAGAGGAATGGTTGGGATGTTGGTAACAAATCTTCCCTGTATGCCTTCAATTCTAAGTAAGATGAAAGCTAGGAATTCTTGCAGTATTTAAACGTAGACAATTAAACATTCACAGGAAACGCTTTCCTGTCCTTTTTAAGATTGACCTACTATTAGTAAAAAATTATAAAATGGTTATTTATCTTATGTGCCTAGTTCGTGTTCTTAAAATTAGTATCTTCTACAAAGCTAACATAGTCTTCTTTAAATAATGCAATGGTACCATTTTTTATGACAGTATTCATTTAATTTTCGGCATGGTTCAAACCTCTGGGGAATCATTTTTGTAAATCAGTTGGATGATTTCTTTTCCAAATAAATTTTCTTTTCCTTCAGCAATTCAGGATCATTGATGTCCCAATCTATATTTTGGTTAGCAAACCCACCTTTGGCTCTGCTGAAACCATTTCACCTAGGCATCATTTGTCTAAACACTTGTCAGATTTTTAGCACATTGCACCATTTCCAAACTTGGAACTTGCTCCATCAAATAACAAGGTCCAATGTAAACCTACTTGTTCAAGAAATTTACATTGATCAATCTTGTGCTCTTTTCCATCAGCAAACCCAACAAAGTTATCTAGCATCTACATCAGCATATAACACTTCATAAGAAGCATTATTTGGATCTTCAATGAGATGCAACATTTTCTTCTCTCCATACAGCTTTACAAGGCTGCCTTCAATTGGAATGGTGGCAAAAGACATATCCATTTGAACACTTCCACAAACACTTGCAACCCACTTTCTTGATAACAAGCATGCCCCATTTTGCAGGGCAATCAACAATAACAACATCAAGTTTCAAGTTCTTACCCAGTGTAAGCTACAAGTTGTACCACCAAACCCTTTACACATCCTACAACTGGGACCTCTCTAGAATCCATTGTAGTACACTTGCCATAAGTTGTTGTCACTTTAATGTTCAATTCATTCATGACTTACAGAGGCATAACATTGCATGATGCTCCAGAATCAAACATACAATTATGCAGCAATCTGTCTTTAATAATCAGTGTTGTAAAAAATGGATCAACATTTAATTGAGACTCAACCAAAGATGTTCCCAAGTAAACTTCAGGTGGTTCATCTATCTCCTCCAATGTTGGTGGTTTTTCTAGGTCTGCAATGGTTGGAGGAGGAGTGTTTACATTATTTATATTTCTACCTTGGGTACTCCTATCTTCTTCCAATCCCAAATACTCAAAGGCCCTCTTCTTATGCTCAGGAATCCTAAGCAGTTCCAACAATTGGGAAATAAATCTTGATCTGACTCAAGACTTGGGAAATGTCATAGGGAATGTATTTGGGCAAAGCAAAATTTGGAGAAAGATTGACAAACTCATCAATGGCACATGGATTTTTCACATTTTGGGCATGGGTGGGAACACCAGTTCTACTTGAGACAACAAGGCCTTTGTCAGATGCATCTTTCTTTGGAGTTTCTTTTGGGATATTGGTGAGAACTGGGGTCTTTGGTTTGGCTTGAGGCCCTGCCCCTTTGACAACTTTACTTCTTGTGTTATACTCTTTTTCTTGGGAAATAACAACATTCATTAACAACTGTCTATCCTCTTCTGATGGGATTCATCCATCATACTTCTTAATCATTAGAGCTCTTAGGTACTCAAAATCATTATTAGGAAGTTCAAAATCTTGTACCATATCTATTTCTAAAGTACGAGAGGGAGGAAGAAGAGGTACCCGATGAATGCAATCCCAAAAACTTGCAACAGTTCTTGCACTTATTACTTCAGTTGAAGTTGCTCCTTGTTGTGAGCTTGTAGAGCAGTCCACCATGCATGCATCATCATCAGTGTTGTCATCATCATCAGCTTCTTCAACTTGCTGATCTACTTCACATGGGGTGGGGTAAGAAGCATTTGTCACACCAATCAATTTCATTTGTTTCTTCAACAACAACAACTCTGGCATTTAGAGGATCAGGCACTACTCTATTTTCCCTAGCTTGGGGTTGTCTAGCTCCCATGGGTCCTTTACCTCTGTCATCAGATCTCTGATCATTTCTAGGATGATTTACAAATCTTCTTATCCTTGTTGCCTATGCTGACCTTGAGAACCTTGTCCAATTCCTTTCTCTGCCCTAACTAGCTTGTAAGATATTTCTTTGACAGCCCCGGCCAAAGTTTTACAACTTCCTCAAGATCCACATCCTTACTTGATTGAGGCTTCTCAGGGTTGATCAGTTTAACACCCTCCCTCTTAGGAGGTTTTCCAACTGCTTTGATGTTGTTCTCAATTTGCAGAGCCATGGTAAAGGCCTTGCCTCAAAGTCCCAGGGTTCTTATCCCTCAAATAGTAAGCAACTTTCTTATCAAATGCATATGAATACTTTATCAAACATGATTCATCACATGGCCTCAAATTAACAAGTAGTCTTCTTAATGTTTTGTTAAATTTAGTATTGAAATCATGCACTGATTCATTAGGATTCTTTTTTATATTTTCAAACTCTGATAAAAGAAACCTAGGGTCTATTTTATCACCATACTGTATTCTAAAGGCATTCTTCATTTCTGTCCAGGAATCAATGGAATTATCTGGAAAATATTTATACCAGTCCCTTGCATCTTCTTCTAGAGTATGAATAAATAATTTAATGTACACATCCTCAAATTCTATTTCAAAGTCCTCCATCATATTGACAAAGAGTTTCAAGTGTTGATCACCAGTTATTGCATTATTTCCTTGAAACTTAGGCAATTTATTTCTTACATCTTGTGGCACAACATTTGGATATCCATCCATACCTCTAAAACTGATGGGACAAAAGTATTAACAACAAATGGAGGTCTGGGTGGAGGCTAAGCCATATTATTTTGAGGAGGTGATCTTACAGGAGAAATAAAATGATGAGGAGTGAGGGGTCTGTGTGGTATAGGGATACAATTTTAGAATGATTACCCTCTAAATCCTCTGTTTCTTGGAAAACTCTATTAGATTTGGAAAATACAGGGGCAGATTGAGAAGAAAATGTTTCAAATACAAATGAAGGACCCTCTCCAGATGGAGAATTTAATTCAACAAAGAGGCTACCTGATTCAAAAGCACTTGAGGAAGTACTGCAATCTTCAATCACAGGCTGATCAGTTTCACCAATGGAGATCTCTTTTCTTGATGCTTGATCTCCAACAACCTTCCAAATTCTTCTTCCTTCTGAATTAGACTTTCCTAGCTCTGGAAACAACCTTCTACTAGGGTCCTTGGAGAAGAAATATCTTCTTCCTTCCATATTTGCAGATATTAATGACAAATCTTACTTGATATATGTTAAGACACTGGTATTTATAAAGAATTTAAACAGCATGGAGTCGCCACTAAGTATTTTCACCTTAGTTTGTGCAAATGCACTATGAAAGACCTATCAAATGTCTATCAATACTAGATTCATGCAAAGCTTACAAGATCTACTCTTCTTTACCCAAATTTATCAATGATGATACACTTTAGTGCAATAACTATATAAGCCAGAAATATTGCACTCAGAACTTACAAGTGCAATTCTTACAATCTGAACTAGATAATGATGTTTCAGAAATATTGCACTCAGAACATGTAATTTGAACATTTCTTATGACTGTATTTGTAAAATACTTCAAAGAGTCCCCGACAACAAGTGTTGTTTTACCAAATGGAATGAATTTCAAAAATAAGAAAATTACCATGGTTTGTACGCATACACCTTTGTTCAAATACTTCAGAGAGTCCCCAACAACGGCGCCACGAGTGTTGGTATCCAAATTGTTCTCCTTTTCAAGCCGAGCAGCATCACACATTCGACAAGGGAGCTTAGAGACAGATAGATCATAGTGTGTGTCATTTTATAGTCGGGGATGAGATCTAACTGGTCCTTTGTCACTCAAATTTGTGGAGAAATGGATAACACCTTCAAGAGGATTTGACCTTATCCTCACTAATTTAGGTCGTGCCTTTTCAAATAGGGTGAGAGGACCCTTTTTGTAACCTCTATTTCATGAAGGAGATGGATATATCCTTCCTTTGCACAAATTTTTTGAAAATAACCTTGGGAAAATATGGTCAATGCTCCACAATTTAACTCTCAAGAGTTGTCACTTCTAAAGACATGGATACTTTAACCACAAGGCTAAGGTTACTGAAGACATTATGAAATCCTGATTGCTTCTGCATATTTTACAAGTAGATTTTATTCATTTGTTGATACACATAGGGAAAACAGGGGTAGTTTAGGATGGATTCAATGGTTTTTGAATAATTTTGGTGGGAGATGAAGCAGGATAAAGTTGATTATACCAGATCTTTGAGGGACTTCACAACAATGAACAAGCTCAACAACAGAAAGCTTCAGAATAGTTAATATATTCCTTCAACAAGAAGGTGTGCTTCAATGGAGGCCCAAATTTCATCACGTTTCCACACAATCTTTGAGAATTTAACATGAAGGATTGAATTGAAAGACTCAATTAAACATCAAATTTTCTGATTAATCATGCCTAAGGTACACCCAAAGACTTACAGACAATCTTTATCAACAAATGATAGTGAATTGATTTTAAATTTGTTTATCTCATCACAAGATGAAGGCTCTTCTTGAAATGAAATTGAAAATACCTTAAACTCATCATAGGGAAATGAGAAATCCTGTGTGATTTCACAAATACTTTCAACTTGTAACGATTGCAATAGGAATAAAAGAAAACATTTGCAGACATTCTGAAATAAAGCAGACACAAATTGTCTAAGATTGACACAAATTAATTTCAAAATTGCTTAGATTCATCATTAGGGGAAATTTTTCTAGAGAAAGTATCAGATGCTTGTCAATGGCTATACATATGCAACCAACTTGACATGATTGAAAATCTAAAACATAAAAAATTAACAGGTTTCTCAGCTATTGGTCTCTCAGGAAGATGGGCTTTCTCAAATTTTCTCTTAAGAATTCAACCCCTGACCCTTTGCAAGAGTATTCTCATTGCATTTATACATTTCACCTACACTCACTCATTCCAAATTTTCCCCCCAAAAGAGAAGAATATTCTGAGGGACCTTTTCTTGTTACCAATTTTCCTCACAAAGTGACATTTAACAAATTCACATCCAAGCTGCCAGGTGGACCAATTGTGAACTAATCACATTTCTCAGAAACCCTCAAAGACTAATGACTAGGATGCCATGCCATAATGTTTTGAGGAAAAAATCCTTCTAATCATTCTAATTTGTCATGCGAGAAATCCCTTTTTAATCATTTTTCAAAGGCTCTGTACAACTGGATCTTGACAAGTAATCCTTTTTACGCTGGGCTCAAGGCAACACCTTTTTCTTCATCTTTTACAGGATCCAGCGGAACCTCCATCATTTCATCCATTTTCCATGGTCTTTCCTCTGTAACTCTACCCCTTAACATGCAGACTCATCTTCTCTGGTAATTCAAATTTTTACAAAGTGCCCAAGCAATTCCAATTTCAAAATATCAACCTTAACAATCCTTGGACTCACAAATTAAGTTCTAAATCCATTCAATGTCCTTCTAGCACTTTCAAAAGATAAAAACAACAAGGAATTTCATCCAAAAATAGTGCAGAGTTTGTATTCAGCATCTCCAGGAGTCTTGGAGCACAAAAAGATGGTAGCCAAAAGTTGCTTGCGAATAGTGAAATGCATAGCTCAACCGTTGATTCTGCCCCTTCTTGAAAACTTATAGTATTAGAGCGGATGCCTCCATGTGTTTTCATGGCACAACTGCAAAGTGAGGTATAGGGCAAGTTTCCAAATAAGCACGGGCCTTCCATGTGCCCAGGCCCAAGAAAAATGTCTTTTGGCCTTTGAAAAGTTTCAGTAAAAAGGAGCCAGTAGAATCCTCCACGTGTCTCCCTATCGCACTTTTGTTAATGGTCCCCAAAAGCTAGACCCCAAACAAGCGCGGGCTAGCCCACCACCTGTCTCATGTCCTAGCAGAGTTGTCCTAAAAAAATTTAAGGACTAGCTGAATGGAAGGTGCCATGTGTCTATAGTGGCTGTTGAAAAGTCCGGGAAAGAGTGCAGCGGAATCCTCCACGTGGCCTCCCGACTTCAAAAATCCAAGGCCAAACCAAAAGGTGAATTTTAGAAATGAGCGTTGTTCCTTGGACAAATTTTGTGTTAAAGTGAGCCATAGAGTTTTTAGAGTGCTGTCGACATTAAAATTTTCCTCCGTAATTTCTATTTTATTAATGTATGTATTAGGAATAGGATGTTGTTAAGTATAATTAGTAGTGGCGTCCAATAGAAGATAACGCGCCGTCAGTACGGTGCCGCCAATAAAGTAGAGTACGGTAACAGTCAAAGTACAATAGGAATGTTGTGGTAAAAAGTAAATATTTTTCGTAAGTGGTCCGGTAATGTTAAAATGTCAAAGTTGGGATAAGTAGAGAAGTAGGGTCTACATGATTAGGAATTAGAAATATTATATTTGTAATAAGGACAAAGAGTGATGTCATAAATATTTTGTGTATTTTATTTGTGGAAAAGTCTAAAAAGGTGGAACCCATGTGAGATGATAAGGTTTATCTTATCTTAGAAGATAAGCCTACATGTAAAGGCAAGAGTTTAGGCATGGAATATGATTGGCCGGAAGAGATTTCCTATCCTATCTTAGAGATAGGGTGGATAAGCCTGAATTCCTATAAATAAAGAGGCCACCCCCCTCATTTATCATAGAGAAGGAAGTAGTAAGAAATATTGTATGAGTAAGTGTGTAAAGGAAGCCATCATTTTGAAGGTATGTTAAAGAAGCCATTAAGAGTGTAATTGTGAAGTTTCTCCCATAGTTATTGTTGGAAGGCAAGTGAATTCAGTAACACTTGAAGTACCTCATGGGTGAGATTGTAACAATTTCATGTTGATATTATAATTTACACTTATATTTCAGATTTATCATCATTCCTTCTTATCATAGTCTATGGTATTCTTGTGTTATGTTTGTTGTTGTGTTTCCAGATTACATCCACCAAACTAAAAGCTGTGCATTAGTAAATAATCATAGCACGAGGAGTTCCCGGTGAAGAATTATCATAGTGCCGGATTGGTGTTGACATTTTGGTTCCGTTGCTGGGACCATTCCTCGTTGGTGGATTTTCTGGAGAGATATTCCCACTTAGTCAAAAAATCATTTGGAGGGTAACCTTGTTTTTACTGTGCTAGTAGTTACCATGGTAAAGTCACTTTTTACCATGCATAGTATTTACCACAGTCACTTTTTACCGTGAATAGTATTTACCACAGTAACTTCTTTTTACCATTGAATAGTTTTACCGTGAATAGTGTTTACCCCAGTAACTTCATTTTTACCGTGAATAGTGTTTACCACAGTAAAGTCAGTTTTTACCGTAGTAAGTCAAGTTTTACCAGTAAAGTTTACCATGGTCATTCCTATTTTACTGTAGAAAGGTGTAAAGTCACTTTCTATTGTAGTGATTCCAATTATTTGTGCACATAAGTCTTACTGATTGTACTTGTGGGTTGGTATTTCACTGTGGTTACTTTTAAAAATGGGGAAGATTCCTATTTTTTCAGCCCAATCTAATGAAGATGCTTCCTCTTTCATTCAAGAGTTTAAACGATCTTGTATTTGTAATGGCCTCATAAGAAGGGAACAATGGACTGAATTTTTTCCTACCTTTTTGGATGGTTCAGCCCTTAGGTGGTTTGAAACACTAGGTGATAATGTGAAAAACTCATGGGATTTATTAACTGAAAGTTTTCTTGAAGAATTTGGTGAACAACAGAAATATGCAGATCTCATGATCGATATCACAAAGCTAGCCCAAGGAGAGAAGGAGAAGATAAGGGATTATCATGCTCGTGTTCTAGAGCTAAGGAGGAAGCTCGATGCCCAGATCCGGAAGGAAGGATTAGCGGATGGGTTGATGAATGGCGTGGATAATCTCCTCTGTAAGCACTTCATTCTTGGGATGAAGCCAGAGATCAGACAACGAGTGAAGTATGACCACCCAGCTACCATTGAACAAGCAAAGGAGATTGCAAGAAGGCAAGAAGAAAGCATGGAAGAGGAGCCCAAAGAAATTGTTGCTAAAGTAGAGCCTACACCAACACCTTTGGTCCAGAATCCACAACCACTCTCGGTGAGCACAAATCTTTCTCCTAGTACATCTACTGAGTATGAAGATCTGCTCAAGAAGATGGGTCAGTTAACTATTAATCTTCTTCAAGGAAAAGAATTTAGTTCTCAGGGAGGAGATAGAGGTCCAAAAAGAAATATTTCTGAAGTTGTATGTTATGGTTGTTATAAAAAGGGTCATTATAAGTATAATTGTCCAGATAGAGCTTCTACATCTGGTACAAGAGATAATGATAAAGGAAAAGCACCTGTGAATTCTTTTGATGTAGTAGATAAGAGCATAAATAATGAAGTAGATGTGTTTGTAACAAAAAGAAAGAAAGAAAAAGATAACCAAGATGGAAATGATCCTAAGAAGATGAAAGGAGAAACTAGTAAGAAACATAGGAGAAGAAAGTTGGGTGTGCAGGATTTTCTGATTTCACAGGGACAAGGACCATACTCCATCTTAGAAGATCTATCCAAAAGGCCTGCAAATATTACATATGGTCAACTCTTGGCTATGTCTTCTGAGAAGAGGCGGGAGCTGCGAAGTGGACTCAATACTCGATGAAGGAAGGAGGTTGAGGTACCTGTTTTGGAGGCAGAGGTGGATCCCTACGCTCCACAAGCTGAGGTATTATGTAATGGTATTTCAATTCATGATGTCTTAGTTGATGGAGGTGTTGCAGTTAATGTAATGACCGAGTCTGTAATGAATATGTTGGGTTTAAAAATTGATCACCCCTCAACACTTATGTTAAGGTCATTAAATAAGGGAAAAACTAAACCAGAAGGTGTTGTTTCAAATGTGGCAATATCTGTTATGGGTGTTGTATGTGTGGTAGACTTTCAGGTGATGAAAAATGGTACTGTTGCGTACCCAATGTTGTTGGGAAGACCATGGCTAAGGAGAGTTCATGCAAGAAACTACTGGAATGAAGGCTTCATGACACTTGGACGTGGTAGAGAGAGGGTGAAGATAAATGTGATCCCTTGGCATCATAAGGCAGAACCTGTGGATTCAAGTGATGAAACTGATGATTGGACATCCTCTGATTACTCTAGTACCAGTGAAGTGGACACAGAAGATGAAGAAAGTGAGGTTGATGTTTTGGTCATGGATATCCTTCCAGTCACACCGACTCATGAACCCATAAGATTATCTGAAGAAGAAATTGTTGATCGTCTCCAACAAATAAAGATTGGTGATGCTGTGATGGAGAGTGAGAAGGAATCCTACCTCCAGCTCTTTCGAAGGTACATACACCTATTCACTTTTGATTACAAGGAACTCCATCAAGTAAGTTGGGTAGAACATTCTATTGAGCTGGTAGATGGTGCTAAGCCCATAAAGCAAATGCCATATAGAATGAATCCTAATTTTTCCAAGACTGTAAAAGAAGAAATAGATAAGTTGCTTGATGCAGGATTCATATTTGCTGTGGAGAATTCAGAATGGGTTTCTCCCATTGTGATCTCAATAAAAAAGAATGGGAAGCTACGCATTTGTGTTGATTATAGGAAGCTCAATAAGGCAACAAAGAAGGATCATTACCCTCTTCCATTCTCAGATCAGATCTTGGATGAAGTAGCTGGCCAGGAGTGCTATAGTTTTGCTGATGGATATAGCAGATACAACCAAGTTCGTATAGCAGAGAAAGATCAGCTGAAGACCACGTTCACCACTCCTTGGGGAATGTTTTCTTATAGAGTTATGCCTTTTGGGTTGTGTAATGCTCCGGCAAATGTTCCAACGCTTGATGAATAGGGTGTTTGAACCCTACATTGGGAACTTCATCAGAGTATTTCTGGATGATTTTTACATCTATGGGAGCAAGATGGACCACCTGCACCAGATGGAGACAACATTTCAAAGGTTAGATGAAGCACAAGCCTCACTAAACCCTACAAAGTGTGTCTTTGGATGTTCTAAAGGTGTTTTGTTAGGGCATGTTGTATCCAGAGATGGTATTGGTACTGATCCTGATAAAGTTTCAAAAATCAAAGAGTTACCATTTCCTATGAATAGAAGTAAGTTGAGATCATTTTTAGGCCATGTGGGTTACTATAGAAGGTTCATCAAGAATTTCTCAAAGATTACACAGCCACTAACCTAGTTCTTGAAGAAGGATGTTACTTATGAACCAGGAAATAAGGCGCATGAAGCTTTTGAACAACTGAAGGAAGCTTTGGTGTCTTCACCTGTTTTAAAGAATCCAGATTGGAGCAAGCCATTCATTGTGTATACTGATGCCTCAGATGTAGCACTAGGAAGTACTCTGAGCCAAAAGGATGAAAATGGGAATGATCATCCAGTTTACTTTGGGAGCAGACAAATGAGCAGTGCTGAGGTAAATTATACTGTAACTGAAAAAGAGGCTCTAGCTATCATTTTTGTTGTAAAGAAGTTTAGAAATTACTTGCTAGGGTATAAATTTATAGTTGTAACAGATCATCAGGCTCTAAAATATATTGTAAATAAGCCTAACCCATCAGGGAGGATAGCAAGATGGATAATTTTGCTACAAGAATTTGAATTTGATATTATAGATAGGCCAGGAAAGAAGCATGTCAATGCAGATGCACTCTCTCGAGCCTATGATGGTTTAGGTTCATCTTGTGATGATGATGATTTCCTAGATGCAACATTGTTATCCCTTGACACAATCCCTAGTGAATACATAGATATTTGGAATTATCTGAATGAATTCAAGTTTCCTGATGGTGCCAATGCAAAGACTAAGAGGAAGATTACTCAAGCCAGTCGTCCATATTCTATTCTACATGGAGTATTATTTCGAATAGGACCTGATGGACAGTACAAGAGGGCAGTTGGACGTGATCAAGGGAAGGAGCTGATAGAAGAATTCCACAATGGTACATGTGGAGGACACTTCTCTAGACAACTTACAGCAAGAAGGATCTTGGATGCAGGTTATCACTGGCCCACTCTTTTTAGAGATTGTTATAATTATTGTAAGACATGTGATATTTTTCAAACACATGGTAACCGTAAGACTTCATCAGCTCCATTATGCCCTATTCTTCCACTTGGTCCCTTTGAAAAGTGGGGAATAGATATTGTAGGTCCACTTCCAACTACCCCATGCCAAAATAAGTATATTGTAGTTGCCACAGATTATTTAACCAAGTGGGTTGAAGCTAGGCCATTGAAAACAGCTTCCATGGATGAAGTGGCAAGGTTCATATATGAACGCATTGTCACCAGATTTGGTTGCCCATTAGAAATTGTAACAGATCAAGGAAGCCACTTCATTAATGAGGTGGTAGAAGCCCTAGTCAACAAGTTTTCTATTAAGCACAGGAAGGCAACAACATACAAGCCAAGCACAAATGGACAGGTGGAACGAACAAATTTTGTGTTATGTCAAATTCTAGCAAAAGATGCAGCCTTGCAGGTACATAAGTGGGATAAAAGGATTCATGCAGCATTGTGGGCATATAGGGCAACATCAAAGTCAGCAACATGATACTCCCCATTTCAGTTGGCTTATGGCATTGATCTAGTTCTTCCTATTGAGTTTGATATTCCCACTGTGAGAGTTATGAAAAATGAAAGGATGGATGAAAGTGATTCAGTAAAAGAAAGGTTGGTGCATCTTCATTTGCTAGAGGAAATGAGGGAAATAGCGAAGGATACAAGCTATAAGAAGAAAATGAAGCAGAAGGAATACTTTGATCAAAAGATCCATTGGTCTCCATTTCATGTGAATGACTTGGTTCTAGTATATGATTCCAGATACAAAAAAAGAAGGCAGAGAAAATTTCTTCCCAAATGGATGGGGCCCTACAAAATAGCAGTTGTGCATGAAAATGGTACATATCGACTGGAGGAATTGGATGGTACTCCCATTACGAAATGGGTCAACCATGACAAGTTAAAGATTTTCCAAGCACCAGCTTCAGAATGTCCATAAGAGTCTACTCCGAGGATGGAGTAGAAGCTAGGAAGGGGGAAAATGTCGACATTAAAATTTTCCTCTGTAATTTCTATTTTATTAATGTATGTATTAGGAATAAGATGTTGTTAAGTATAATTAGTAGTGGCGTCCAATAGAAGATAACGGCGCCATCAGTACGGTGCCGCCAATAAAGTAGAGTACGGTAACAGTCAAAGTACAAAAGGAATGTTGTGGTAAAAAGTAAATATTTGTCGTAAGTGGTCCGGTAATGTTAAAATGTCAAAGTTGGGGTAAGTAGAGAAGTAGGGTCTACATGATTAGGAATTAGAAATATTATATTTGTAATAAGGACAAGGAGTGATGTCATAAATATTTTGTGTATTTTATTTGTAGAAAATTCTAAAAAGGTGGAACCCATGTGAGATGATAAGGTTTATCTTATCTTAGAAGATAAGCCTACATGTAAAGGAAAGAGTTTAGGCATGGAATATGATTGGCCGGAAGAGATTTCCTATCCTATCTTAGAGATAGGGTGGATAAGCCTGAATTCCTATAAATAGAGAGGCCATCCCCTCTCATTTATCATAGAGCAAAGTTGTAATAATTATTTTATGAATAAAGGATTCTTTGTGAAGGTGTGTTAAGGAAGTCATCAAGAGGAGTAATTGTGAAGTTTCTCCCATAACCATTGTTGGAATCAAGTGGAGTTGGTAACACTTGGAGTAATTCATGGGTGAGATTGTAATAATTCCATGTTAATAATATATTCTACAGTTGTATTTTCAGATTTTTCATCATTCTTTTTTTTGTCATAGTCTGTGGTATTCTTGTGTTATGTTTGTTGTTGTGTTTCCAGATTACTACCACCAAACCAAAAGTTGTGCATTACTAAAATAATCATAGCACGAGGAGTTCCTGGTGAAATATTATCAGAGTTCTGGATTCGTGTTCATAGTGCCATGTGTCTAAGGTCTGAGACAGTTTTCCTTAGCCGTTGAAAATTCCAAGAAAGGGCAGAAGTGAGCGGAAGCCTCCAAGTGTCCTCCTGATGCTTCTTCAAAATAAAACTTAGGTGTTAGTCCCCAAATAGGTGTGGTCCTTCACGTGTCCTAGGCCTTTCAAAATTGGTTTGAAAATTTTAAGTATAGAGCGTGTCGGTGAAAGCCTCCACATTTCTCCGTGTCACAATTGTTAAGGTGGGACCCTGAGGTTGATCCTCAAATGAGCACTTGCCCTCCATGTGTCCATGGTCCGCCAAAACTATACCGGCCACATGAAAAATTTGTCTAATTCTAGGCAAGGTAGTGGAAACCTCCACGTGTCTCCCCGGCGTAACTCTAAGGCCAAACCAAAAGAAAAATTTTCAGATGAGTGTCGGCCCTCCACGTTGACAAGATTTGAATTGAATTGGGATTTAGAGTTTTCAAAGTGCCCCACTAAGCCACATCTAACCAGAAAGGGCCACGTTCCCACTGATGTTGAGATATAAATTTGACGAGGAAAAACACACCTATCAAATTGTAAAATGTAGGAAAATCACCATTTGTGCTCGGAAATGAATCCTTCTTCAAGACAGAGAATTTGGAAATGAGAAAAGGCCCAAATATGATCTTCTGAGCCACATCCAATCACGTTTCCATAGATGTTTGGGACAAAAATGACAAGGACAAAAAAATGTGACTATGGAAAACGGAAGGAAGGAAAAAACTTGAGTTTTAGCCCGAGTTACAAATTATTTTCACATGGACAAAGGGATGAAAAACAATTTTCGGATTTTAAGTGATCCTCGACCAAGGAAGGGAAAAATCATGGCAACCAAATGGAGGACAAAGTTTTCATGCATCAATATAGGGAGATAGAAAACACGTCAGAGCCCGCAAACAAAATAATTTCAAGGACAAACAGGGCGAGACCAAATAGAGCACCAATATATCCCTTGACTTTGTTTACAGTATCCTAGGTGTTTGCAGTTTCTCTCTGCATCAAATAAATTGTGAGAGGTTCTGAGAAAGATGGGCATGATGGTTGTCCCGTAATTGAAATGTATTCTTCTATACAACCTTTATAGAAAGAATGTAATGGGTCGAAATATTTTTACCTCTATGACGTTTTTCACTAATCTTCCATCCATATCCATGACATTCCACTTTTGAATCATTTCATAAACGTAAACATCTAATAAATTTTATTAAGTCTTATTCTGTACGTAATTATTTTTACATTCTCACTTAGATTTATTATTAGTACTAACATTTAGGTCCTTCACCCATATTTTCCTTCCATTCTCAAATTCACTTTCCTCGTGTTCTATTGAGTATTCCTTCTAGGTCCATCCTTTTAGTCAATATCCCATCATATATCTACATTCATATTTTTCCATTCAATTTGTCTTTTTCTTCCTTCAAGTCCTCATTTTTAACATATAAGTCCACATTTTCATCGTCAAATTCCACACTTCCTTCCAACTTGTATTTGTGCTCCTTCAAAGTCCACATTTTCGGCATATAAGTCCCTTCCCTTGGTTCACACACCGTGGTCGCTCTCAATTTTTTTTTTATTTTTTTTTATTTTAATGAATTCTAACTTGCTTACTTTTATTCTTATTTAGGTTGTGTGAATGCTTAGTTGGTTGTGTTTATATTGCTTCGCTCCCAACAAATTGTTACTCCTGACTCGTTCATGTTAGATATTTTCTTACTTTATTGTATTTAACTACAAAAACATTATAAAATTTAAAAACTACAATCTTAACATTTTATTTTATCAACTTACTTTTGTGATTTTTACCACTTCATGATCAAAATTCTTTATTTTTTGTGATCATTCTACTAATCCTGTGTGGAGCTACAAACTACTCATCATTTTCTTGTAGGACCCATTTCAACAATATAAAAAACTATTCACACCTCACTCGCCACACTTATTAGTTCCACATTCCCCGTCATCTTTTGCACACTGGAAGCCACTCGGGCTCTGCAATATAATTGTTTTTTTCCTTACATTCCAATTTTTCATGACGACACTTCATGTAACATTTTTAATTCTCTCCTTTCGTTCCTTTTCTTTTCTTTGTGAAGATAATCATTATTACTATTTCGCAATCACGATTAATTCCAATACTTATTAAAAACATAAAAAAATCAAAATTCACAAAATCTATTCTAATTGTATTCGTGCATGCTCTTTTCCTGCGCCTTCAAGTGATCTGAAAAATCTGAAACGGTTGCGATTGTTTAGTTTCTTACATTGCAGGATTCATTTCCTTATGTTTCTAGCTATCGTATCAATCAATTTTATTTTTTCACACTATTGATATCTATTTGGGCGTTGGTTGTGTATACTCTTTTCCTGCGCCTTCAAGCGATCTAGAAAATAAAAAATAACCATGATTATTTTTGTTCCTAACATTTCATCTGTTGGAAAACTACTATTTTTTTTTACAAGACCACATCGCTAGAATATTATCAAAAAACACAAAAACCACAAAAAAATCCCTCAAAAGTACTACCATTCAAATAAAATTGCTGAAACCAATTTTTTTTTAGCATGCTCAGGTACGCTATTATTTTTCAACTACTTATTTATTTCAAGTTGGAAAGAACTCTACGTATAATAACATCATCATTTTATTTTTAGATGTAGTAGAGGTGGATTTCATCACCACCAAAGCTACTCCAGTGACGTGGAATTGACTACCACGCACCAGCAACATTTACATCAGCATTACACTTTGAGACCTAGTCTTAACACAATGTTCAGTATTTACCTCACCCCTGCTCTTCACTTACAGGTAAGCCTGGGCATCGTCCCTGTAAATATTCAGGGAGCTATAAGGAAACCATACACATTCATCCCTCCATCAGCTTCCACCTTTTCACAAAACTTGTTTTAGACGTGGTGATTCACTTCGAAGCAGGCAAGTAAGAATTGGTGAGTCTCCTCCAGTGCTCTAAGGGTTCCCCATACCAATTATGTCCCCATACAGAATTAGGTATATCAGGACTAGGGTATATCAGAGGACGCATATTTTTGGAGTAATAAGAACATGCATCCATCATTCCAAAACATAATTGTATGACTGCATGAAACCATGATCATTCCTAAAGAATTTACCTTCTGAACCAAAACAATTTGATCGACATAATTGCTTGTTATTTCTAAACAAAATAGTTTAGCATTTTTTTATCATAAAACTTGTCTAATATCAATGTGTTCATTAAAAAAGTTCAAACCCTATTTGTGTTCCAAAAAATTCATTTCTCAACCAATTCAATACCAAGAAAAAACATCCAAACAATCCAACAACGCAGACCAAAGCATCACACGGATTTCATTAGTTTTCTTCAGCCAACAATACATCTGCCTTAGCTTGTTTTCAGCTATATCCACTAGATATTGAGTGACTGTCATTCACTCCCCATATCGTCAATTGTCAAAACATCATTCATAGCTCGTTTCAAGCTATATCAAACTAATATTTGGTGACTTGTTTGAGTTCACTCATTATTTTTTCAACCATTGCGCTTACCCAAATCACAGCCAACACAAATCCTTTCATAACTCATTTTGAGTTACATCACAACCATATTAATATTAACATGTCAACAATCCAAAGCTTGTTTAAGATAAATCGACAAACTGTGAAACAAATTCCCCAATAACTCGTCTCGAGTTATATCACAATCATATTTAGATAAATTGTTTGAGTTACTCTCCTTATAAGTCATCACGAGCTTATTTGAGCAAAATCTAAAGTAATAAAGTTCTCATTTAATCACACCTGCTCAAAATTCCTACCCACATTTTTAGATTAATCAGGCACATCTCATCATGGTATTCACACATAGTCACAATCATAAAAATGATGATGAAGAAGTCGTACAACTAGAACTCACCAATGAAGAACAAGAACAAGTCAATAGGGTGATAGAACAAATAAAAATGAATATCTATTACGCATCCTAGCCATGGGAGCAAAACTACCCCCTGACTTTGGGACTGAAAATTTAAACAAACTTATCGACAATGGTGAATCAATTTATCATAATGAAATAACAAACAATCCAAATAGCTCTTCGTCTGATGAGTAATTCACTAAAATCCAAGACTTAACAAAGAAACTTGAGGAAGTATCTGCTAGAGCTGAAATCTTAAGAGAGCCCAATCCAGACCCCAATATTCACGACAATCTTGATAAACCGTCCCCCACCTCTCCACTCGCACAAGAATGGAAACATATGAAAGACACCATTCAAGGACTACAAAAATAATCAAAACAATTCAACTTTAAAGAATTGTGCCCTTATGCATTTGATACTGAGATATCACTCTTACCATTTCTGTCATCCTTTGAAATCCCAAAGTTTGATAAATACAAAAGCAAAGGTGACCCCCATGAACATGTCAAGGAATTTTACATGTAATGTCAGGAAGTTTCCTATCGAGACACATACCTTTTACGATTATTCCCCCAAATTTTAGGAGGACAAGCTTTAGACTGGTTTTTCCATCTTCCCAAAGGGTTGGTCACAACATTTGTAGACTTATCGGAGAAATTATTCAAAAAAATTCTATATAACTTAGACTCAGAAATAACCATCTTTGATCTCTGTAACATTAGGAAAAGGACAAACAAATTTTTTTCCTCCTTTTTACAAGGATGGCGAGGAATTGCAAGCCAATTTCCCTGCTCAATACCTGAAAGATAACTAGTTAGTATTTTTGTTCCTAATCTCAATGCTAAATTATCATTCCACATGCAAATGCATTGTCTCAATAGTTTTGAAGAAGTCGTTGAAAAGGGAATTCAAATCAAAAAATCCCTCATTTCTAAGGGATTACTTAAAGCACCCTTTAGGGACCAACCTTATCGAGATGCCCCTCAAAACCAAGACAAATCCAAATTCTTTAACCGTTATCAAACTATAGTCAATGATGGTGTTATTGATTCCCGCCATGTCTGAAACATTAAAAACAATCCCATCAACACATTAAAATCCAAATAACCAATCATAATCCCTAGACGGAAGTTCCTTCTTAGGACAGACGAAGATAGTTCACTCCTCTCGAAGAAAGTCTATATAGAGTCTTTCGTCATTTAGCAAATGCTAATATGATTACATATCCCATCATCAAACCCTTTAAAGAAGAACAACCCAAACCAAATTGGTATAAGGATAAAAAATTTTGTGATTACCATCGCGTAAAAGAGCACTCTACAGATCGATGCATGCAACTCCACCATTACGTCCAAGACCTGATTGAACATGGCGACATAGAAGTTGAAAATACTTATGAGACAAAAACACCTAATGAAAAAATTCACATGTTCAAAAATCCCTTCCCTAACCACGATAAAAATTCAAAAGATAAGGGTCAATCATCAAGCAATATCGAGTATGACTCAGTCATCTCGACCATAGACTATGACCAAGACTTAGTGGAAATTATAAATATCAAAACTGACTATGCAATCAACACTAGATAAAAAAAATGTGGGTCCCTACAACAAAAAAATATGCCACTTCGTCCCCCACATCACCTTCTAATCCATCATCAAATTCCACTCCAAAACCTAAACCATCATTCAATATTGTCAAACAATTGGAGAAGACTGCAATATAAATTTCCATCATGGAATTAGTTAATTCTTCTCCCGCACTACAACACATCCTTATGCAAACATTGAATAATGCTCGTGTCCCTGAGGACATCAATTCACAACAATTATAGGATTTAATTACACATCTTACAATCCCCAATCCTATTTTATCTTTTGGTCCCACTAACCTTCTTAATCCTAACATCGCTAATAATCATTCTTTATACGTTGAGGGTTATATAACTCATCCTAAGATCAAGCACATCTTAATCGACAATGAATCTGCATTGAATATTTGTTCCATGAAACTTTTACATTGTCTAGGTTACTCTAAACACCTATTTTTGGGTAAAATGCCCCTCAGTAATCTTACATGCATGCTAATTCCATTCTCGCATCTCTTTCTCTTAAATTAAATAAAATCCTATCTATTTGCTCACATTATTTGATTGATTATCAATGGGCTCCATATGGACCCATTTGATAATTCAATTTTTGGAATCATCCCCCATCTCTCACAAGTTATTTAATTCAAAATGTACCCATCTTCGACACCTTTTTTTAAAATGGAATCTTTTCTCACCCACCATCAATCATACCCCCCACTACATTTAATAATTCAAGCTGTGGTCCCCACATGATCACATCATATCCCTAACTCAGGTTACTTTACTCCACCCTGGGTATCATTTAACCCATAGTTTAGTCTCACATCTAAGCTATAAATATGGGGTTTTCCCCCATATTTCGAAAAAAGGAGAGAGATTTTTCAAGGATGGGATCGAAAAGAAGAGTAAGGATCGAAGACCTGGAGAGACCTAGGCCTAAAGAAGAGAAGGAAGAACTTAACTAAGTTCTGCCAGTTTGAAGGAGAAATATTTGTCTTAGTTCGTCATCTTACCATCTTGATGCCTGGTTCATCTTCATAACAGAGCATAAGCTAAGTCCTCTTTGTTATTTAGTTGCTTTTTGTTTTACATTCTGTTACTACTGTTCATGATCTATTATTATCTTGTCTGACACATGGGGGTTGACAGCCTCCAAGGGAGTCAAAATCCTCTTAGAACCGACACCGTCCGGGAAACCCCCACATATTGTGATCTAATCTTATCTGTTTCAGTTTTGCAGATCTAGCTTCTTGATATCATGCATCTATTTTATTTGTGCCCGTATCATCCATCGCCATCTCCAAGGTACTAATCCCTTGTATACTCGATGTGGTTTAGTGTTTCTTGATTACTCATACACTCACCTGGACAGGAAGCTAGAAACACAGATCAACATTTGGCACGCCCAGTGGGACCAGATCCTAGATCTGGTCGTTTTGTTTGTTACTTTGCTTATCTTTTCTAACTTGCTTGTTTGCAATATCTTAGTATTTGTTGATTTCAGTTCCGTACGGTCATTTGTTGAAATCATCAGGAGGTACATGCTCTTCTTGTTTTCTGTTGAAATCTACCCGCATGGGATATGAATCCAGAAATTAACCTTATTCTCCTAGTTGTCGTTGCATTATGTATATTGTGCATCGTTCGTTTTTCTGACTTACCTTTTCATGGAATTTAGTATTACCTTTGTCTGTTTGGCGTGACACTTGCATTTTTTCATCTTTCTCCGTCACGAGGTACGTAGTTTTGTTATTTTGAAAAGTATTTTTATTTGGTTGTTTATAAATGATCAATAGTTTTTTTGTTGTTGTTGCTATTACAAACAATTAATTAATAATAATAAATAATAAATAAATGTAATTTATACTTTAAAAAAAAGGAAATAAAAAAACCACAATATAATATTATTGTCCCACTCTATCGTCTCCATGTCTCCACTCTCATCCTCACCCAACTCCACCACGAGCATCGCCATCACTCACACAACCTCATTCTCCTTCTCCTCGAGCCACTCACACGGTAAATCCACTCCCACGCCACTCTATGCCTCCAGCCGATCATGGCCTAGCCACAATCCTGCACCGTCCTTCTTCCTTCCTTCACAACTCACGTATCTACAATTCCCATCCATCTCCCCTTTCGTCTTCTCTGACCCAAGCTCCTGTTCAGCTTCCTCGCCACATAGACCTCATCAACACACTCCCCATCTCCACTGACCTCCCTCTCCTTTCCTTCCTCCATACACGAGCTCCATACCCGAGCTCTTCTTTGCCTCGGCCACCTTCCTTTGAACCACTGCGCACACCCCCGAGCTCCATCCTCAACTGACTCCTCTTCCCACGTCCTGAGCTCCCCTGCCATTTCTCTCTCCATCCGAGCCACCATCTCATTTCCTTCTCGCGTACCCAAGATTCTCCCTCTCTCTGATCCACCCCACACATTCTCCATCGATCCCAATCTCCATACTCTCCTTTCCCTACCTTCTCCTTCCTCCCATGCAGACCCACGTCCTTTCTCTCCATCTCCACCGACCTCCCTCACCTCCCCATCTCTCCTTGGCTCTCCATCCCATACGTCCCTTCTCTCCATCCCTCCCACACCTCTATAATTCCCAATCTCAGCTCCCATCCCACAAGCTCAGCACCCTTCACTAGTATTCCACCCCTCAACACCAAGCTGTATCCACAGTCCCCTTGACTAGCTCTCCTCGGCTCTCCATCCCACACCAACTCCAACTCACCTACCACCACACTCCCTTCCATATCTACATCACCCTTCTACCAAAAATTCCTCACCTGTAAGTTTTCCACGTTCTCCACTCCCACACAGCTCTTTTGGTATAGCGTACGTAAATTCACTATTAGTTTTTTTAACCCTTATTCGATTGCAAGATTTAGGCATATAATTCATGAATATCTGGTGCATTGTTCCAAAACTCTTCAAGTCTCAAGGATTTGTTATGGTAGGCCAAGCTACAGGAGTTTAGGGATTTATTCACATACAATTTGTGGCTTGGAATTCCAAATTATCTGTGATTGTGAGTCAAAGTTTGTTGACGGCTTAACTCTTTCATGATGCCTGTAAATTCCAATATTTTGTTTAGAAATATCTATTTTTGCTCACAATCTAGCAGAATGTTACTATCTATCACCATATTTTATAGCCATCAGTTTATAATTATACCCTTTGATTCTTCTAACTATCTCAAACTCAGTTTCAAATTCAGTCGCAAGATTTGTGGGAAGTGACTATACAGTCTCCTCGTAGCATGCACCTTGCACTTCTTGTAAACATGGAACTTAATAAACTTCCAATAATTAATAGCACAGTATTCAAATTCATAATTGGTAGTTGTTGTAAAGTCTCTTTACAGTGATTGGATTACTATTCTTTACTGCACCATCACAAACAATGCTTACTACACCTTTTTCTAAAAGCAAAACTTTGAATTGATTTTCCATCCACTATTGTTGAGTCGAGCTACCTTTTGGAAACACTCTTTCCCACATTCAAAATGACCCCTTGGTGCTTGCAGTGGTGGGAAGTCAATGTATTGGTCCCACACATGTGGGTGAGTAAAGTTGAGACATTTCTCCATTTTTTTTGCATGTCTGACTGAAAATAATCAAACTAATTAGCATAGACACCATCCACAATCTATAAAACGCCCACGTTGTTCCACTTGAAGCACTAGATGCATTCCTCATCTCAATCAATTTCAAATCAATTAATCTACTCCAAATTATTTTCGTTAGAACATTTCATAGTTCCTTGCATAGATAAGTAATGATAATGATGATTATTATATTATTATTATTATTATTATTATTATTACGGATAGTTTATAGTATATCTTAGAATTTTAATCATTTATTTCACCATTTATTTTTATATGTTTATTTAATTCATAGTTTCTTTAATAATTTATTTTAATAAGAATACCATCTTTAGTTTATAGTCTATTAATAAACTATAGTTTTATAGTGTATAGTTTATAGCATTTAATACTTTAATATCTTTCGTAGCTTATTTATTTTATTGTATATGAATATCGGTCTACAATTTTTTTTAATTAATTAAACTTCATTTTTGTTATCTTGCATTGTTTTTGACGAACTAATACTTTTTGACAAAGCATCTATATCTTCTTTCTTAAATCATATCAACTAATTATATTTATCTTATTTTGCAGGTAAAATTAACAAATTCAAAATCATCCAACAACCGTCAGATATCACTTGCTTTGCAATTAACACCCATTTTTTACCGGCCTTATCCGTGATTGTGCACTCATTCTAGATTACCCATTTAAATTCAGACCACTGAACACTTTCACACAGAAACCCTGTTCATTGACCTCATCTTTCAGTTATAAACAGTGCCATTTCAGGGTATTCACGTTCCAGGCCACTGAGTGACACTTTTAAAATACATCACTATCAAGTACAATCAAATAACTAGGATAAGTGATTCTCCAGGTATTTCTCATTTTTCTCTATTTTCTCTTTTCTGCATTAAACTTTCCCTTTTCTGAGTGTCTGTATACATCGAATGTCACATTTCATTTTGGTTTAAAATGAACCTTCTGCATCCTACCTGATCACATAGCTTAAGTAGGGGCCTAATTTAACTCTTTGCATTTCACTTATCACACACTGCCTGAGACTGCACAAACATAATTAACACATCCAAACATTCCTCTCACTTGGTTAACTGATTGGGACCTAAACACCCAACAGGAAACCATCTCAGACATCTCCCAATCCATAACTACCTAAAACCAACCTTAGACTCCTTTAGGCACCTTCATTACCTACTTTTCTTTTCTGTTCACATCCTCTAAATTAATCATGAGGCTAAAAAATATTCTGCTTGATTTATTTGTCAACAACATACATAAACAAATGTTTCTCTATTTCACACCTATTGTCACTCTCTCCCAAATCGAGACAAAACAACAATCTACTCTATCCAATAAAGTTACTTCCTCTGATGATCTCACCCAACAAGATTCTAAACTCAAAACCATGTCGTCAGTCACCCAACTTCCAGTCTCCATGGTATCACCTCAGGAGAACCATGTCATACAAAATTCTCCCCACCTTGACACCAACCCTCATATCTCTCGTCAAGCCAGTCTTCCTAAATCGATCACACCACCATCTCCTGCTCCTCTAGATACACTCAAATCTCCTCCTAACCCCATATATGACTTCTTACTCCAAAATCTCCTACAATCTCTCAATCCTCCCAATCTCCAAAATTGGTGGATCGCATTCCACCCACATCCCATTTTGACAATTCCATTAATAGGCCTATCCAGCCATCTCCAATTCTTAACACACATATCCCCGCTTATCGTCATGCCCCTATTGCTCAACACCAACCTATGCAGCAATCCCAACCTGTGACACATGTTAGTCTTTGCCAAACAACTCCCCAAACACCTACATATCCACAAATTAATCAACTGTCTTATCAAACCATTCCGCAAATGTCCTATCCACAAACTTATCAACCACCTTATCAGACACTTCACCAAACACCCACACACCCACAAACACATCATTTGCCTTATCAAACTACTTTTCAAACCACACAGCCAATCCAATCTCAACCTTACAACACCTCGAGTGATTCAATTCACGCCTTAATGAATTGGTTAGCTAGTTTAGAAACCCTTACCATACCACCCAAGAACACCTTATCCTATGAACAAATTTGTAATGAACCGATTCATCCGTCGGTTCCAATTAAAATCCTATCCTCCTTGTTGGAAACTTCCTACATTTAATAAGTTCAATAATAAAGAAGATCCCCAACAACATCTCCTCGCATTTAAACATGCATGTTGTCTTATTGCGCATGATCACGATTTACTTCTTCACACTTTCCCCATGTCTTTGTCTGGTCCCGCTCTGGACTGGTATAACAATATCCCACGACATTCCATATTCTCTTTCACCCAACTTGCACAGTTGTTCTTAAAACACTTTTCTATCAATATCACATGCAAAACCACTATCACTGATCTATATACCATTCGACAATATGAAAACAAGCCCATCGTCGACTTCGTCACACGATGGCATGATGTTATAAACCAACTATCCTTCACTATCCCACAAACCAAACTCATCGAACTTATTCTTTTGTTCGTGTGCCAAACATATATCATCCACTTTACAGATCCAATCATTATGAACCTTTGATGAAGCTTTCACAATGGCTCGCAAGCTCAAAACTCGTGCCATTGAGCAGGGTCATCTTAAATTAAGTTCAATTAAATCAAAATTTGAATCCACTAAACCGTTCACACATAATGGCGAGTTCAAGACTGTGGCCAACACTGTGGTCACTAAACCCTCATCCCCATCTACACCAAGCACATGGTCTCAACAACGATCTCCTCAATCAACAACCAACTACACTCCTTTAGGAGAATCCATACAGTTCTATATTTGATAAGTTGATGAGTGTAAACTCCATCCAACTTCCTCCCATACGACCCGTGGACAACTCGCAAGCCAAGCCTATTTGGTATCACGAGGCCCACTTTTGTAAATATCATCGAGTCAAAGGTCATGACATTGAGAGATGTCGTTCCTTCAAAGATCATGTCCAACAACTTGTAAATCAAGGGGATATCCAAATTGATACCTCCACTACCCAAACTAATCAACCACCAACAAATCACGTCACCTCCCTTTACATCTCAACTATCAAACGCTTGTATGATTGACACTGTCAATCAAGATCCCATCTTATCACCAACTCTGCATGTTCCCACAGTGGACATTATTCCCATCCCTTATTCAGAACCTGTCACACCTACATCAACTTTCACTACTTGTCCTGAACCTACACCTTCTCCTATCCTTATCACATCCACATCAAATTCAACTATATCATCCATTTCCGCCACTTCAAATACACCCCAATCTACCACATTAGATTCATCCTTAGCACTTATTTTGGCTCCACTCGTATCTACACATATCCCTACATCTCTCACATCTATTCCTTCACCCATCTTCATCAAATGCACCTGTTACTACACCTACATTTCTCACAACCATCCCAACAAAACTCAGTTTCTACTACATGCACCCTTGCAACCCCATCTTCGACATCAACCCCTTTAGAAAAAATATCATTCTTACCCCTCGAAACATTTATGAAACAACCAATCTCTTCTACTTCTACGTCATGAAAATGCTCCTGCATTTGCTACATTACCCTTACCCATAAGGTCTACTCCATCGGTTATCACATCAATCACATCTCCACATATTCCAAAAGTTCCTACATCTTTATCTATCCCAGCGACCCCTATACCTATCATATCAACAAATCCACCTATCTCTACCTTGACAACCTTGCTCGTGGCCACATCACCCAGTCTACCCCAATACTCTTTACCTAATCCTTCTATCACACCAACCCAATCCTCTCGATTTGTAACCCTATCAAATATACCCCTTAAATCACCTATTGGACCAACACATCTACCTAAATTAAAGAAAGATGTTTTACCTTCTCCCTCTATAAAATCATCTCTTTCCATGCCCAAATTGAAATAATCCACATCTCACATAGATATCATTAATCGCATCATACAAACACCTATCTCTTCATTAACATCTTCGTCTTGTTTTAGGACAGTTTTCTCCATTAATAACTACACCACCACTATCAGATCCTTTGGTTGAAATTATTGTCATCCCTGTTAGAGGTAAATCTTCTTGGTTGAATTCTAAGGTTTAGGGTAAACATCCTCGACAGTCCCCTGCGCATCCACAAAAATATTCAGGTTTTCCCTCTTCTCAACAATCCAATGCCACATCATCCATGTTAGGATCGGTTTTTCCATCTACGATATCTTGCAATAATCAATCCACATCCAAACAATATCATCCTTCAACCAAATTTGATTTTTCCTGCAAAACATGAAATTCGCACATCCAATCTACATCTACATTTTCTCCTAAAGCTCCAAGTCTGAGATATCCTATCAAAACCCACAAGAGTTACCTTACCCATGACACTTCAATGGGGTCATACACAGATATCTTTCAACATTTAACTTAGAACATCTGCCATTAAACTTCCTCCTATTAAAGCCTTTAATCCCTATGGTCCCAAGCCATCATGGTTCAATCCTAATTGTAGTTGTGCTTATCATCATACCCCAGGTCATGACATCAAACATTGTAAGGCCTTTCGATCAATCATCCACAACCTTATTGAGAAAGATGATTTCCTCATTCAGGGGAAAGTTCCTTCTTCATCCACCTTGAATCCAATCTATATCCCATCTGTCAGATCTCCCATGATCCCTCCATCCACATCATCTCTTAGTATTCATCTAGCCCAGGTCATTCCTCCTAAGGAATGCCTCCCATTGTTCATCCATGCTGCTTATCTTACTCAAGCACACTAATGGTCTCCGACTGTCTACCCCATCCAAATCTAAAACAATCTCATCTAAGATCTTTCGACATCCTTTACCTCCTTCACATTTAACTCATTTGGGGAATAACCTTCCCTCGCCATTGAACACATCATTTGTACAAATCCCTTATTATTAGGGGACTTCACTCTTTAACATTGTTTTGTTTACTTTCTTCACATCCATCCAATCTAAATTAATTATATCCAGATCCTCATCTCATTCTAAGTCCTCCTTTGAGGCCATATTTGTTCTTTTATGTTTTTGCTCCTTTTGGGAGTATCATCTTTTTCATTCAAGCCCTCCTTTGAGGCCATGTTTGTTTCTCCATTGAGGGACCTTTTTCTCAAAGTCCACCATTGGGGCTATATTTGTGTCTCTTTTGGGATACTGTTTATTTCATCAAGCCCTCCTTTAAGGCCATAATTTTCCTTCTATGTTTATGTTTCTCTTAGGGCATCATCATTTATTTTCATCTAAATCTACCATTGTGGTCATATTTTTGTTTCCTTCAAGACATAGTTTTTGTTTCCTGCTTGGCTATCATTTCATCTTATTACAACTACACTATCTTCCCTCTCGTGGTGGTAAACCAGAGATGGAACCTCTTAATGCATTGCACTTGTGACCAATATACTGCCTAGCATATCTACCAATGAGAACTTAGTTACATCCTTAGATTGTTCTGTCATCTTCAGCCCCTTCCATTTGTCATTGTAATAATTTGAATTATGTAGTCTGCCTTCACTACTTTGATGTGATCCCGTAACCATTACATCTGTCACCTTCTCGTTCTCTTATTGCAGCCATGTGAAGGGTCCAGGGTGTTTCTTGTACATTCCTTATCCCCTATTAAGTGGTTTACTTAGCTATTCCCAGCTCTCCCCCATGTGAAGCTCAAATTCAAGTATGCAAAAGGCAAAATCAAAGTTATAAAAAATAGACTGATCCCTCGAAGGACAGCTGTTCATGTAATAATACAAAAGAAAAAAAAATAGTATACAAATCAAAATCCAAGCAAAATCAAAAGAAATAGACTGATCCCTTGAAGGACAACTATCATATTGTTTTGCCATCCATATTATGTATAAAGTAGACCATACCCTCGAAGGATGGCTACTCTGTTATTATGGCATCTGGAAGGTTTTCCGCATTGATTAGCCTTCCTTTATCAATATTTTCCGAAAGCTTCCCACATTGATTAGCTTTCTGCTATTGTTCTTTTCCCTTCTTCCTAGAGCTGGGGTATAGATTTAAGGAACACCACCTTTGGAGATCCCTCTTCCCGCATACAAGTCACATCTTCGATCCCTTTGTCATGTCAATATTAGAATTATAAGCGTTTTTCATCCATATCTCCCTCATGATCTTTTTGTATAACTAACTCTCATTGGTTATGTGTTAACACCTACTATTGGCTACAAGTGCAATGCCTTGAGTGGTAACCCTTTCTTGTGTATCTCCAATCTAGTTTGAAACATAGTTTCCCTGCACACCCTTGCTACGACTATGTTCCATTCATCTCATCCAAATAACCTTTTATAAAAAATCACATCAAATTTTACACTATGAATTTTATATCTATCTATCATCTCCATGAATGCATTTGCAAATACACTCTTCGGTTTGTGAATTCTACTTGATCATCATTGCAGTTTGCGAATCCTACTTGAAGATCCTTCTCAAGGCAAGTTCATTATCCTGCAGCTCCTTATCTCTCAATGTGTTCAACACCGTCTTTGATCCATTGCTCCTCGCTCTCCATGTCCACTCATCACCATTTGTCTCCACATCATCCTTCTCACCTTTCTGTCCCCTTGCACGACACTAGATATCTTACTTGTCTTTCCTCTTAGGTTTCTCTTTTATTCTTCCATTTTCAGTTTGACAATCTTGCTTAACCATCCATATAGACAGAGAACCTTATTTAAGGTATATCTTCTTCCTTGGATCCTCCCACTGTAGAAGCTTCTTCACCATTTCCTCTTCCAACAGATGACAATCACCACCAAAAACGTCTTTCCACTCTTCCTTTTCCACTTAACACTCTTGCATCATCACTACCACCACGTGGGCATCCCAGTTAAGGATTGCCCTTACAATCTCCATCTACAATGCATATGTTCCTCCACCCACTCATGTCACACTCCTTTGTTTCTTTGTTATCACTTTAATATCACCTCCTTTCATCTCTTGTTCCATTTTGATATACACTGCTCAATCTTTTCATCATTCTTCTTCTTCTTCTTCGATTTGGCGATCCTACTTAACCATCCCCATTGCAGGGCAATCTTAATTAAGAGTTTCTCTTAGGAGATGGTTGGCCGTCTGATCCTTCCATCTCCCATCATCTCTTCCTCATCTTATGTCTCCCGCCCTCTCATTCATACTCATCCATTCCATCCAACCCTTCCACACCTACATCCAATACAATGTTTTCTTTCTCCTCCCATATTGTCACTGCCAGTTTGGTGATCTTACTTAAATCCTCTTGCGGCATGGCGATCTTACTTAAGGGTCCCTTTTAAGCATGATTTATCATCCTGCACTCCCCCATTACCCCACATTCTCTCCATCTACATTTTTTCTGACATTCCCTATCATCACATCCTCTCACCTCCTCTTCCATTCACACAAACACCACTTCTTACTGGTCCCTTGTTCATCTCCATCATTTGTCGCTGGGTAATCTTACTTAACCGTTGCTTCTTCGTTCATTTCATGTCTTGTTTCTTCATTTTTCTCTCATTCATTCTCATCCACTGCATCCTCTCGTCACCTTCATCTTCCTACACATCATTATCCCTCCTTTCTTTACTCTTTCCACTACGTTTTCTAGAGTTCTCCCACATATCTACCTCCATATTTACCCATCATTATCATTGGTCTCTCTCTAACATTCTTTCATCATTATCTTCCATTTTGCGCTAGTAATTATCGATGGACTTCTAAAAATAACTCATCCCCATTCCGTACAGCCTGAATCGTTTTCTTTCACCTCCTCCATTCTATCTTCATTCCTTCCTTTGTGTCCTCTGATCATTATCAGAGGACTTCTCCTAACGTCCCTTCATTGGCATTCCCCCTCCCATTATTTGTTTACTTTCTTCCTTGTCTTATCTTTTGTCTCATCTTTTCCTACAGATCATTATTGGTGGACTTCTCCTAACATCCATTCATTAGCATTACCTATCCTATCCCATCCTCCATTTTTCCTTGCCAATTTCGTCACTGTCTTCATCATACACCTCCCTATTTTCTCATCATCAACATATCCTCATCTCATGCATATCTGTTTCTTTTCCAATCGATGTCATTCCTTCCCTCAAGTTTCTCCTTACGTTCCTTATGCTTCTCACTCTTTACCAAATATCTTCATTCTTGTTTCACTTCCTTCAGCATAATTTTCTTCGTTTTCTTCTCCTCCTTTTTGATCTTCATCTTTTTTCACTTCCTCTACACTAACCTTCTTCCCATTTTATGTCACCCTTCCTCCTTACTTCCCCGTTAAAAACCTGACTCTTCAGCGTTATCCCATTTCCTTTATCATCTCATCATCCACATGCATTTCCATGTGGGTAGTTCCATATGCTTTGCCTTGGATTTCCTCACTATGATATGTTTCCTTCAATCTTATTTTCTCTATCATCTCTTTCGTTTTCCATTACCTCTCTGTTTTCCTATTCTCAAATCTTCATCATGCCTTTCATCTTGAATAAATATCTCCCTTTTTCATAATTTCATCCTCTACTTTGTTCTTTTCTTGTCTTCTCTTTGTTTGTCCTTCTTTATAATCCCTCTTTGTTATCTTCTTCCTCCCCTTTCACTCTTTATTTTCTCCTCTTCTGTCTCCATCCTTCCATTCCATATCCTTGTCACCTTCATATTCAATCTTTCTTGCTCTTCTCATAATAAACCAATCCTCTTGTCTATTCCATTTTCTCTTTCTTGACATCCCTTACATCTGGCATTCATAGTCAATGCTGATGTTTCTCCGATTTATGTATCGTTATCTATCCCTTTCATTACCGTTCTTGTTCTTCTCTTTGCCACATTGACCTCTTCTCTTTTTAAGAACCCTGTCATATATTTTATCTTCGTCATTCCTCTCGCAAGGGCATCATCATATCCATTTCTAAGAATATCTTCCCATCTTCTTTTGACATTTTTGTCTTGGAAGATACCATAACGGCCATCACCTCTCTAATATTGTTCTCTTCCATGAATATTTGCTCTACTTTTGTATGTTCGCAAAATTATATTTATCATACTTGTCTAAGAAGTAAGACTTCTTTGTCTTCTTCATATTCTAATTTTCTAACACTTATGCATCGTTCCTAGAAAACATGGTTGCCATCATATTTATTATCCTTTTAGGGAATTTTATCTCATCCTTCTATCCTGTTTGCTCATCATATGCACATTTATGAGTATTCCATCTGGGATATATTATTTCAACATATATCTATGTCTTATGTTGGGGCAACTTTTCATCCATGTACTTGATAACACATATAACTCAATTTGTGTTCTTCTCGTGCCTTGTGCTGAGGCATTATTATCTTCATTCTCATCCATGTTTGGACGCATGATTTTTCACGCGATTCCTTGCAGAAAAAGTATTGCGCACATATTTCGCATTTAGTTGCACATATTTTGATGTTTTCCTATGACCCATTGGTCATCTTGGTTTACATATATACTACAGTGGTCTTCACCCACTCACTGGTCTGTAGAACGTTGTTTTCTGTCTCCGTTGAGACCGCAATTGTCCTCTACCAATGTGATATTGGAGTCACCACCATACTTTTTTTATTGTTATTATGATCCTTTTTTGCCTTGAGGCATCTTGCCTTTGGTCATGTCTTCAACCATCCTCAGACATATTTTTCATCTAACCCTTTTTTTAATCTCGTGGCTTGCTATCACAAAACAGTCAACAAAAAGGGTCAAATGTAGACACCTATTTTTGGGTAAAATGCCACTCAGTAATCTTACATGCACGATAATTCCATTCGCGCATCTCTTTCTCTTAAATTAAATAAAATCCTATCTATTTTCTCACATTATTTGATTGATTATCAATGGGCTCCATATGGACCCATTTGATAATTCGATTTTTGAAATCATCCCCCATCTCTCACAAATTCAAAATGCACCCATCCGAAACCTTCTTTTTAAAATGGAATCTTTATCTCACCCACCATGTCAATCATTACCCCCACTCCATTTAATAATTCAAGCCGCTGTCCCCACATGATCACATCATATCCCTAACTTGGGTTACTTTACTCCACCCTAGGTATCATTTAACCCGTAGTTTAGTCTCACATCTAAACTATAAATATGGGGTTTTCCCCCATATTTCAAACAAAAAGGAGAGACAAAGATTTTTCAATGACCCTGGATGGAAGACCAAAAAGAAGAGAAAGGTTCGAAGACTTGGAGAGACCTAGGCCTAAAGAAGAGAAAGAAGAACTTAACTAAGTTCTACCAGCTTGAAGGAGAAATCTTTGTCTTAGTTCATCATCTTACCATCTTGATACCTGGTTTATCTTCATATCAGAGCATAAGTTAAGTTTCTTCATTATCTTAGTTACTTTTTATTTTACATTCCACTATTACGGTTCATGATTTGTTATTATCTTGTCTAACATGGGGGTTGACAGCCTCTAAGGGAGTCAAAATCCTCTTGGAACTGGCACCGTCTAGGTAACCCTCGCATATTGTGATCTAATCTTTTATGTTTCAATTTTACAGATCTATATTCTTGATATCATGCATCTATTTTATTTGTGCCTATATCATCCATCGCCATCTCTAAGGTACTAAGACCTTGTATACTCGATGTGGTTCAATGTTTCTTGATTATTCGTACACTTACCTGGATAGGAAGCTGGAAACAAAGATCAACAATTACACTTGAAAATGATTTACAAAACAATATCATAACCATTCGTGGGTATGATAATAGTGAGAGAAAGTATGAAGGAACAATCACGCTACCTCTCCAAGTTGGACCCATCACCTTAGACATGGTATGTCATGTAGTGGATGTAGAAGTTACATATAACATTATCGTCAGCCAACCATGGATTCATGCCATGAAATTCATCCCATCAACGTTCCACTAGTGTATTCAATTTTCTCATTTGGAAAAGGAATTTACGTTACGTGCGGATCCCCAACCCTTTGAGTATTGTAGATTTCCTCAAAGGATGGTATAGACATGATCACTATTGTCCATCAACAGATAAGTATGCTCCACCTCGTATAATCCCTAAAAAAACACTGCATCGATCTGGATACACTCCCTAACAATGATTCAAAATCATCATCTTCTAACCAAAACATATTTTCCAATCCAATTATCTTCTGCTAGTTAACAATCTTCAACCAGCCCTCCTCCCACTAATCAATCATCTTCTTCCACTAATCAAACTTCTTCTTCCAACAACAATTATTCTTCCACAACACCATCTTTTTCCTGACCTAGCCAACCTTCTTCATCCAACAATATCTCTTCTATTAAGATACCTTCTCTTGTGAATAACCAAACTTCATCCTTCAATCCACCCCCTTCTTCTTATAACCCATTCTCTTCATCTTTTAAAACTACCAAACTGACTTCCCCACCATATGAGGTACCTATTGGTCCCCCATCCCACACATTTAAAATCATTAACACAGGATGTGGTGAATATCAATTTCAAAAGATGGCAGACTCCTTTTATATCAACAAATCCCCACATAGTTACAAAAAACCTAACACTCCACATCTGAGAATCCATCCCACTTACCAAATGAGATAGTCAGTTTGGAAAAAAATTGATGATGTTGACAACGAACATATTCTGAGTTCATCGGGATCTTGGTTATACAATGAAGACTTTTCTCCGTGTTATGAGTCCCCTCAATTTACCAAATCTCATTGAATAATGAAAAACATGCGATGGAAGGGTAAAGGTCTCGGTCTAAGAATTGGTCCAAATGAACAAGGTCGTTTAGACCCAATCAATTACACATAACATCATGGTCTATATTTCAAGGTGTTTGATGTTTCTCCCATAATAATTTCAAGTGATAACAATGACATCAGCTCTGATAATGACACTAGGTCTCCACGTAGCCTTTTCGAGGACCTTGCTGAAACACATCTCTACTTTGAACATTTATATGTTAATGTTATCAATTTTTACCCTACACATCTGACTCGCATAGATCATGGCCAACCACATCATGTATCCATGGACATGTTCCAAAATGATGAAGCCATCAAAGAATTCCTTGGAACTCGAAACCAAATCCTTACTTCTGACCATAGAAAAGGATTTGAAATCAATCTAAATGAATCTATCTATTTTGAGGAAGAGATAAAATATTTAGATCCTTCTCCCTTAGAACATTTAGATCAGAAGCGTAAACAAAAAATTCCCCATAGTCAGCATCTCATCGCCATCCCTATCCAAAAAACATGTCAATTAAAAGTCCCAACATTAGACACAAAAATATTGTACCAATTCCCCCTAAAAAAGCCCACACCGATGAACTACATCAACCATTACCATCATTCTCTGAAAAGGATACATCTAAAATTATTGTAGAAGAAACTAAAGACATAAACATTGGCACCACCGAATAGCCAAACATTTTACAACTTGGCATTAGTTTGTCTAACCAAGAATGCATGGAATTCACAACACTCCATATTGAATTCCAAGATATATTTACATGGACATATAAGGACATGCCATGCCTAGACCCATCTCTTGTAGTACACCATCTTGTGGTACATCCAGATGCAAAACCTGTGAAAACAAAACTACACAAAATGCATCCCCAAGTTACATTGCTTGTCAAAATCGAACTCGAGAAACTCTTGGAAGCCAACTTTATCCGACCTATTGATTATTTGGCATGGATATCTAACATAGTTCCCATCACCAAGAAAACCCCCGACATCAGAATATGCACAGAATTCCACGACATCAACAAGGCTTGTCCCAAAGATGACTTTCCCTTTCCAAATATAGACATGATTGTTTATTCTATGGCTGGCCATGAAATGCTCTCCTTAATGGATGGATTTTCTGGTTACAATAAAATATGTATTGCTGAAGGGGATAAAAATAAAATAATATTTACTACACCATGGGGCACCTTCTATTAGTCATGCCTTTCGGATTGAAAAATGTTGGTGCCACCTATTAACAAGAAATGAATGTCATCTTCCATGATATGTTACATGATATCATGAAAGGTTATGTTGATAATATATTAGAAAAATCATAAACACAAATAGGACATCCAGGTGTGTTGAGATGCATTTTTGATAGATTACGTGATTATAAGGTTCGTCTTAACCCAAATAAATGTGTGTTCAGAGTGACCTCTGGTAAATTTTTAGGGTTTATTGTCTCACGGAGATGCATAGAAGTGGATCCTAGCAAAAGTCAAATCATTTATGGAAATGCCTCCTCCTCAAAACCTAAAACAATTATGTAGTCTTCAAGGAAAGATACCTTCTATTCAGAGTTTCATATCACATGTGGTTGATAAGTGCTATCACTTCAACCAGTTACTCAAGAAAGATGTAAAATTTCACTAGAATCACTATTGCCGAGACTCTTTTGCTAAGTTAAAAGAATACCTCTCTAGCCCACCTATTCTTATGTCACCAGTTGTCGATAAACCCATGTTGATTTATACATCTTCCATTGAACATACCATAGGATCTCTACTAACACAACATAATGATAAAAAAAAAGAGCAAGATGTATATTACCTTAGTCGACCACTTATTGAGCACAAAGTACATTATTCCCAAATTGAAAAATTATGCTTGGCAGTCACCTTTGCATTCCATAAGTTACATCATTACTTACTCAATCACACAACTAAGTTGATTTCCAAGATTGATCCTCTCAAGTATCTGTCATCCAGATCCATTCTCACTGGAAGAATGTCTAGTTGGGTTGTATTAATTACTGAATTTGATGTCATATTTTTTCCTCAAAAGGAAATTAAAGGATAGACCTTTGCAGACCAAATTTCCGAGGCACCCCTTCCTGGAACAAAACCACTTCATTTTGTTTTTCCTGATGAATATCTTCTACACATAGACATCGCGCCAGCTTGGACTCTATTTTTTGATGGATCTTGTAATCTCCATGGCTCAGGGGATGGTATTTTGCTTATCACACATAGCAGACATGCTATCCCCAAATCATTTCACTTAGCATTCCCATGTACCAACAATATCGAAGATATGAAGCTCTAATCGCAAGATTAAAAGTAGCTATATCTTGGAATCTTATAGAATTAGTTGTATTTGGTGATTCTTTACTTATTATCAATCAAGTTACTGATGAATACCAAGTCAAGGATGAAAACATTATCCCATATAAACGCATGGTGGATAGTCTTCGAAGCTATTTTTGATTAATTAGCTTTGATCAAATTCCCAGAATTCATAATAAATTTGCTGATGCTATGGCAACAATCAGATCCCTATTAGAAATTGCATCCAGTCAACCCCAAACACATTTTCTCGTAGAACATCTCTTAATACCTGCCTATGATCTTCCTTAAAACACTATGGTATGTGAGATCATGGGTCTGAATAACCCTTGGTACCATGATATTTATACTTTCATTCGTGATAAAACATTTCCTGGCAACATGAAACCAATGCATAAACATACTTTAGCACAACTGTGCCTCTCGTTACACCATTTTAACATAAAATCTTTATAAACAAGGATATGATGACACCTTGCTCTAATGTCTTAATCAAGAAGAATGCTCGAGTGTCCTAACTGAAGTCCATTATGGTATCTATGGAGAGTACACGAATGGTATAGCCTTAGCCAAGAAAATCTTGCGAGTTGGATATTATTGGCCCACCATGGAAAGTGATGCATGCCATTTTTTCAAACAATGTCAAACATTTGAAAAGCATGTAAATATTATCCATGCACCTTCCCAAGCATTACAATCAATAACCACACCATGACCCTTCTCTCAATGGGGACTTGACCTCATTGGTAAAATCATACCAACATCATCCGATGGACATAAGTTCATCATTACCGCTACTGATTACTTCACTAAATGGGTGGAAGCTATGACTCTCACTTATCTTACTGGTAGCCAAATATCGAAATTCATTTTTAATAATCTCATATGTCGATTTGGTATTCCATCCACTCTGGTCACAGATAATGGTAAATAATTTAAAAACTAGGATGTAAAGGACCTAGCGAAACATTTTCACATCAAAATTAAGTGGTCCACTCTCTATTACCCTCATGGTAATGATCAAGTGGAAGCAACCAACAAGAATTTAAAATCCATCATGGAAAAAATTGTCAACACCCATGGACATAATTGACATACTCAAATTTACACCGCTCTGTGGGCTCACCGTACATCTTACCGCATACCAATCAGAGCCACCCCATTTTCCCTCATTTATGGTTGTGAAATCATTTTACCTATTGAGATAGAACTCCCATCCTTGAGAATCTCCCTTAAAGATGTAATTAATGAGGATGAATACCGACAGTCACGACTTCAAGAGCTTGAGATTCTAGATGAAAAATTACTTAATGCTCTCAATCATCTTCAAGTCTATCAAAACCAACTGTAATGCAGTTCTCATAAAAAGGTAAGACCCAGAGAATTAAAAATTGGCAACCTCATTTTAAAAGAAAATCAAAAGAAGTACCACTAAAGAGCGAGAAAAACAAGGAAAATTTGAGCCTAATTGGTGAGGACCCTATGTAATTACAGTTAAATTTAGGTATGGAGCCTATAAGTTGGCCATTGAAGATGGTAAAGATCTTGATGAACCAATTAATGTAGTTCATTTAAAAAAAAATTATCCTTGAGATGTTCACTATTATGGGAAACAACACCATGTACATTGTTCCTTCTATCTTGCTTATCTCTGAATAATTTAAATTTATTCTTTCCATTGGTAGATATTTTCTTTATCAAAATCACATCTTCATATTTATCATCATGAGACATGTGATAATATAGATCCTATTAAGTTTGTGAGCATTATATTTCTTATCATATCTCCCATTTTTAGTCACTTTCACCAATGGTCATACCTCAAAGCTTACTGATGGTAATATATTCCCTTCAACGACATTCTTTCTTTCATAAAAAAGCTCTAAAATTCTTTACCTAGTTTGTTTGGTTGTCCATCTCAGTCTTTGGTGTTGAACCCTCGCGTCCTACTAGTCGTGTGAGGCTGAGATTGGGGGCAGACATTCCTTCCCAAATACAAGGCACTATTTTAAAATTCCATCAATTCAATAACTTATGAATAATTCATCCTCACATCTTTCATCCTTCATAGTCTTTGGTGTTGAGCCCACACTTCTTACTAGTAGTGTGAGACTGGGAATGGAGGAAGGTTCCCTTACTCGTCTACGTCTTGTCTTTAGTGATAAACCCTTTCCTCTTACAGGTGGCATGGGGAAAAGTGTAGAGGGTCATTCTCATAAAAACATAAAAATATTGCAAAAAAAATCAAAAATTATAAAAAAAAATCAAAACATTTAAAAAAAGAAAAAAAACAAGACAAAAAAGGAATTCATTCACCTATGTTTTTCCTTTGGTGACGAGCCCTACTTCTCACTAGTAGCATGGGGCAAGGCATAGCCATTCATTTAAAAAATACAAACTCTTATAGTGCTTGCAATTATAGAATCCCCAAAGAAGTAATTTAGATGCCTAAGTGAAGAGAGAACAATCCCCTCACCTTATATCTTACCAATAAACAAGCCATGTAACTGTCTAAGTCTAGCACGTGACTCATAAAGTGAAAGCCATTTTTGAAACTGGTTCTGTAACATTATGAAGAATTGAGTAACAATTTCCCAATGGAATTATTGTTAGCATTTGTCTCTATACTCATTATCTACCTCTTGCGTCCTTCTTGATTCTCGGTGATGAGCCCACACATATTACTAGTTGTGTGGAGTCAAGAATGGAGCTAGACTTATTAGGTTGTGGAGCCTGTTTTCATGTGCGAAAGTGTTGAAGACTATACACTAAGAGTACTGTATAATTTTTTTAGGCGTAAATTTTTTTGGCCTCGAAAAATGCACCTGAC
>CM034155.1:556210899-556222110 GCA_019776745.2 Taxus chinensis
AGGTGGAGGAGACCACTCATGGAGCGAGATCAATTCCATTACAGTGACTCATTCTTCTACACAACCCTTCTTTCTTCCTCTCCTTTTTCCTTCTCTTTCTCTCTATCTCTCTCTCCACTCTCTATTCTCTCTCTCTCCCATCTCTCTCTCTCTCTCTCTCTCTCTCTTCAATGTTATAATTTTGCATTGGGGTTTGCACTTTTTGATATATCTTTAAGTGACTTTAGAAAAATAATGTAAATTTAAGTTGCCTTGTTTTTATAAAAGGGATTTAAATATTTAATTGGAATATGAACAGTATAAAGTCAGATTAAAGTATGTGAAGAGTCACCAGGAAGATCAAGAGTTGCATCTCGTCTTTAAATTGTATTAAGCTCCTCATTTGAGGGTCTTCTTGGAAACTTCTTGAAAATCTTCTTAGACTTGTGAGATTTTTTTTGGGAATTCATGAGAGAAATATCCTTGTGAAGAGAACAAAGAGATAGAAAAATTTCTTCTATTTACCCCTATTCTAAAATGTCTTCCATTTCTATGCTATGTACAATTTCTACTTGAGCATCAATATAAGAAGAAGGAATTTCAACCTTTTTTGACTAAGGAGTTTAGTGATACTTTGTGTTAATTAAATGCTATTTGGTTTTGTTGCTATTATGTAGATTTGTTTTCTCTAATTTCTAGTGCATGTTATGAAACTTCCAACTAGTGTTTGTAAGCATATGATTTCCTACTTGCAGCATTAGTTTTCCTTTATTTGACATTCTCACTCCCTTTCCCACTCTCCTAGAAAATTCCTCCCTTGTATATATCAGTAAGTTTTTTCCGCTAGGGTCAGTGGAGTGCCCCTATTGGATCCCCCGCCATAAGGCCACCTGGAGAAAACTCACTTTCTCTCACTGGATGCATATACGACAACTACATCGGTTAAGTAGAGAGACTTAGATTCCCAAAGCGTTGGAAATAAATCCACAAGTTTGTCCTCGAATTTTTTTCTCGCCAAACATATAATTAGTCTCTCGTGTGTTTATGAGAGAGGAAATGTGATGTAGTATACCTAGGATCATCACACTCTCAACAAGAAGTATTAGATAATCAAGTGCAACTTAGTCCATATCTTGCAATTGTACCTTATTCTTTATGCTTGGAAACATAAAAAACTTACAATTATCCTATAGGCTCAAATCAGAATACCAAGGCTACAAACATGTTTGTTACTCCTCTTTCAACTTATCTTAGTCACTGAATCACTTGGAAGTTCAAAAATTGATCATCTTCCTCTACTTTGTAAAAACTGTCGGTCTTATCCTCTTGAGAACATCATTTATGGAATGGTATATGTTAGAATTTTTTGCTAGGTCCCTGAAGAAAGTGTTAATGTTTTTTATCACCCTTTGTCAAGTTATAGGTGTGGGTAAATTTGATTGGTTCATCTTTGAGTGAATAGGTCTATTCCTCTATAACCTCTTCTATTAGACTAACCACACCTTACCGGGCCTATCCCTATACAAATCTCGATATAAATTTTAATTGCAAAGATCTTTTCCTGGAAAAATAGTAGTTAAAAAACCCATTGGGCCCAAGATTCTATATGCAAAATTTCAGGGCTCCTTCCTTTGAAAAAGATGCTTCAAAACACATTAACTTAGGCCTTGATTAGGTCTTTACAAGCATGCTACATGACTTTAATAGGACTATCATTGAAATCTTTTCACTGAGATCAAAAATTGGCAAGATACCTCTTTATTCTGATTTGGAAGACTGTGTTAATGATTTTTTTATTAATTTTTAGCTCCTAAATTAGTGTTTCAGCCAATCAAACATCATGATTTCTATAAACCCTAACTATACATGCACAGTGAGCCCAAGTCAACAATTCTTCCCTCTAATTTCACTATATTAAATTTACAAGGCTAGAACTTCTTCAAAGATGTTTGCGCAAACATTTAGAAACTCACCCATTTACCAGAAAACTTCAATATTCCCTAATTCACGTGCACTCTCTTCAAAATACCATACTCTGTGCATAAAAATTAGGGTTTGGCTAACAGTAAGGGTTGTTCAAAGAAGAAAATATGAATATATCCTTCATTAAGTCTTCCAAAACTTAGAACTCATTCTATTCTTTCTAATCACACCCCTAAGTCACCTTTTCTTACTGGAATATGGCTTGGTTCATCCTAAAAGACACTGAAACAAGTTTTTATAAAACTTATTATAGTTTCTCAAATCTTTACAACCTTTTATGATCACAATAACAACAACCATTCATCAATGTTTTTTATATACACACTAAAGGTAAACTATTAATTTCATGTTCCAATAATGTCTTGCACATTAACTATCATACATTGTTTGACACAGAACAATACAATATTGAAAATGTGAAAGAGAACATAAAGCTATATTCCTCTAACTTTTAGAGCTCCAAAATGTTATGTTGATTGATCAATAATGATAAAAGTGGTTACAAACTCTTTTATACCACCTCAATTCGAATGGCTTGCACATAACTGATTTATAGGTTATATGACCAAGTCACATGTGGAGACTTCATAACAAAAAGGCTTAAGTGACAACTTGAGGTTAATATGACCAATCCTACTTTAATAAGAGCCCTCCAAGACACTCACAATGACCAAAATGAGCTAAATACATGCTAAAATTGCTAATTAGACCCCCTACACTTAATGAGAAGCCAAAATTGGCTCAAGACTTATCAAATTTTGAAATAAGTGAAAATGGAGGGAAACCCTCAAATTTAAATTTTTAAACCTTTAAAGCTCCAAGGGCACCAAAAATGACTCAAAGAAGCCTCTATAGACCTAAGCAAACCAAAATTTGATTACTATAAGCCTATACTAACCCTGGACTAGCCTTGGAGTGATGCCCCTGCATCACAACAGTTAGTGAGCATGGAGTAGTCTATGAACTAATTTATGCCATGATGGGTTATAAAATATTAACTGCATAAACAAAGACAACACTTATTTATATTTAGATGTTAAGGTAAGTGATTCACATATTTATTGCATATGCAAGAATTCTTCATGTATTTAACATTTTGTCCTATCTTCTGACATTCTTCACATATTTAGATTTTCTTTCAATAATTTGAATATTAAAAAGATACTTGTGATTTACCTTATGAATATGTGGTCTCCCTAATACAATAAGTTTTATTCAATAATAGAAATGTAATAAGAATATGCAATGAACTAACAACATATTTAATGTATATTCAGTAATTTCAGTGCACATTAAAATTTTGATTGAGTAGTAGAAAATGACAAAGTTACAACTATATATTCAATGTATGTTTAGTAATTCCAATATATATTCAGCCAATTAATATAAAGGTAACCATGGATACTCAAATATTAACTACAAAAACAAACACAACACTTATATTCAATAACAACACTATATATTCAATAAGTTCAGTGTATAGTCAATAACATCAATGTATTTTGAAACTGTAAGACAAATAGGTGAAAAAACCCTGTTTTTGGAATTTTTTACATTGTATTAGTAGATTTCTTGATGAAATGAGGAATAAACAAAATGCACTAAAATAAATGAATATACACTGAAAAAAAATAGTTCAACATGCATGCTTGAAAAAATAACATGTTAGAATGGAACTCATTACTCAATAACAATAGTGTATAGTCAATAACAACAATGTATTTTGAAATTGTAAGATGCATGAGTGAAAAACTTTGTTTTTTTGGACAATTTCTATGCACTATTAGCAGAGTTCATGGAAAACTGAACAATAAGAAAAAACACTGAAATAAATGAATATACACTGAAAAAGAAATTATTTAGCATCTATGCTTGGAAAAATAATATATCAGAACAAAAATCTAATATAATAGTAGTGTACAATACAAAAACAACACTATATTTTGAAATTATAAGACATGTGGGTGAAAACCCTTGTTTTTTGGACAATTTCTATGCCATATTATCATAGTTTGTGGAAAATTGAACAATAGGAAAAATGCACTAAAATAAATGAATATACACTGAAATAATAATGTTTTAGCACACATGATTGAAAAAATAGCAGGCCAAGATGAAACTTGTTACTTAATAACAACAATGTATAGTCAATAACAACACTATATTTTGAATATGTAAGATGCATGGGTGAAAAAACCTTGTTTTTTGGACAATTTCTACGCATTATTAGTAGATTTTGTGGCGGATGGACGAATAAACAAAATGTACTAAAACAAATGAATATACATTAAAAAACAATAGCTCAGCATACATGTTTGAAAAAATAGTAAGTCATAATGGAACCCATTACTGAATAACAACAATGTATAGTCAATAACAGTACTATATTTTGAAACTGTAAGACTCATAGGTGAAAAAAACTTATTTTTGGGACAATTACTATGCCATATTAGTAGAGTTTGTGGTGAATGGAGGAATAAAAAAATGCATTGAAATAAATGAATATACATTGAAAAACAATAGTTCAACATGCATGCTTAAAAACAATAGGTGAGAATGGAACCCATTACTTAATAATCTTGTGTACTAATGGCCAAAATAAGATGAATAAGAAGAGTTTGTGCCAAATGGAAGTTTAAACAAGCACATGCACATAAACAAATCAATGTAGAATGAATATACATTTGTAAAACTGATATTTCTTTCCTATACACTCATCGCATGAAACCTGCAAAGAAAATATCCAAACAACTATGGAAACAGGTTCACCTCGTGACCCATATGGCAATTACAAGAAAATTTAGATGAGCCTTTGCCTCCATTGTTGGGTAGAAAGGGTCTAGAAACTGTTGATAGGCATTGAACTTTGGCTCTATTACAAGGTTGGAAGGGGCGGCAATGTTCATTTTTCTATCCCCACATTCACACTACCAAATGCAATGCCATGTATTTAAAGGTTACTTTGAATGCATTAGTAGCAAGCAGGAACTAACTGTCAGTGGACATTGGTGGAGTGGTAGGAGATGATATGAAGTGAATTGAGTGCATTTTTTTGGGAATAGAAGTAAATTTGATTGCTTTCCATGTGGTTATAAGTAGTTTTTCACACTAGAAAAAATATTTTTCAGTTTACTATGAAAATTTAATTGTTTTATAGGTTTTGTGTAGTCGGCCCACCATGTGGCAATTGACATGTTGCCAAGATGGTTTTCCCACTTTTCGAAATCACTTCAAAATTTGTGATGTGCCAGAAAAACAATTAGAGCCCCTCCTCTCGAATTTAGTACATAGGGTTCTCAACAACTTGCACCTTTTCCCTAATGGGGAGGAAAAAAATGTATGAAAATTTTAAATGCAAGAAAACGTCCATCACAAATGTCAAATGTGAACTTTGCATTCTATCTAGAAGGGGTGTTGAAGCAAATGTTAATAGGATGGCCTTATTTCGGGGGGAGAGGAGTTTGGGTTCCTAGATATCACATTCATTCCCTTTATGCCTTGGTTCCATACTTATGAAACCATTGGAAACTTTAAGGTACCATTCGAGACTTGATTTTTGATGCTCCATGTGTAGGGTAAAAAATGTATGGAAAGGGAGAATGTCAAGAAAATCCTTCCCGTGCGTGAGCGGGTTTTAGAGTTTGGTTGCAAGTCATGAATTTTTTTTTGGTCAACTACAAAAATTGGTCCCTTTGATATATCCAAAAATTAATATATACTTCGTATTTGTTGAGTTGTAAATAGTTTCCTAGTGTGGGAAATGATAAATGGTTGTACCCGTGCAAGATATACTATATATTTCCAAAGTTTAGAATTGTTGAATGTACTGTTAAATAAAATAATGTAATCTCACATGTTTACACTCAATTTATTACAGAACAAGGAGGAATTTATATAATAAAGTTGTATATTGTTTCCTAATGGTGTCATTACATGTTGGAAGGGATTAACAAGTGCTATGAAAAGATATTAGTAGTTAATAGATGTTTTGAATATGGCATTGATGCACAGTTAGAAATGAAAGATGAGGAATGCAGAGTGATAGGATCCAAAAAATTACACAATAGCTATAAACTATCTTTATACATTGAAATTATGAAATGTACACTGAATAAACATGTGTAATTTTTTCATTTGAACACATACATTTCAATGACAAAATTACAATTGTATATTCAATACACATATTAAGTCTTTTGTGTGCATATGGGTGAGGCAACTGTTGCTGAGCACTGAGGAGTCTATGAACTAATTTATATTAGGGTGAACTGCAAAATATTGACTGTATAAACAAAGACAACACTTATTTATATTCAGATATTCCTCGAATGTTAAGGTAATTGGTTCACATATTCACTTGCATATAAAAACATTCTTCGCATATTTAACATTTTGTCCATCTCCTGACATTCTTCATATATTTAAAAATTCTTCGAATACTTTGAATATTAAAAAGATAATTGTCATTTACCTCCTGAATATGTGGCCTCCTTAGAAATACAAGTATTTATTCAATAATAGGAATATAATAAGAACATGCATTGAACTCGAAACATATTAAATGTATATTCAATAATTCCAGTATATATTCAATTACTCAATATAAAGTTAATCAAGGATATTCATATATTAACTACACAAAAAAATACAACACTTCTATTCAATAACACCGATGTATATTCAATAATAACACTATATATTCCATAAATACAATGTATAGTCAATAACAACATTCAAATTTGAAATTGTAAGATGCATGGGTGAAAAACACTATTTTTGGACAATTTCTACGTTGTACTAGCATAGTTCATGGTGAATGAAGGAATAAACAAAATGCACTGAAATAAATGAATATAGACTGAAAAAAATAGTTTAACGTGCATGTTTAGAAAAACAACAGGTCATAATGGAATCCATTACTCAATAACAACAATGTATAATCAATAACAACATTGTATTTTGAACTATAAGATGCATGGGTGAAAACCCTTGTTTTTTTAATAATTTCTACAACGTATTAGCAGAGTTCATGGTGAACAGAGGAATAAGTAGAATGCACTAAAATAAATGAATATATACTGAAAAAATAATAGTTCAATGTGCATGTTAAAAAAATAATAGGTCGGAACAAAACCTATTACTCAATAATAGAAGTGTATAGTAAAAAACAACACTATATTTTGAAACTATAAGACACATGGGTGAAAAACCTTGGTTTTGGAAAATTTCTAAGTCGTATTAGCAGAGTTCGTGTCAAACGAAGGAATAAGCAAAATGCATTGAAATAAATGAATATACATTGAAAAAAACAATAGTTCAATGTGCATGCTTGAAAAAATAACATGTCAGAACGAAACCCATTACTCAATAACAACAATGTATAGTTAATAATAATAATGTATTTTTCTTTGATAATGTGGTTGGATTGAAAAGAAAAAGCAACTTACAAATCAAATGGTGTCCTCCTCCTCATAATTTCATCAAATTTAATTTTGATGGTGCTACTAAAGGTAACCCAAGTAGAGCTGGTGCTGGTGGTTTATTAAGAAATTCTATTGGTCGACCTATCCTTGGTTTCACTAAAGCTTTGGGCATTTTCTCAAATAATATCGTTGAAGCCAAAGCTCTTTAGTGAGGGCTTAAAAGTGCCAACGATAAATAATGGAATAATTTACTAGTGGAAGGTGACTCCCAAATGATCATCAATGAGGTCAAGAAAGGGGAAGCTAATCACTAGAATCTACAACACGTTTTGGCAAACTGCTCTCACCTACTCAATAATAGGAGTATCTATCATAATCCTATAATGACCAATAAGGTTGCTGATAAACTTGCCAATATTGGGGTTGAAAATAAGGATAATGAGATGTTAATTCTTATCATACCTACTGATATATTAGATAAATTGAAAGATATAATTAATCTAGATGGGCCATCCATGTTAGCACAAGTCGCTGAAGTGGTGTACCCCACCTTCCTTAACAATTAATAATGTGGAGGCATAAGATTTATTCCCCATGTAAGGTTTTAATGGGCATATCTGCTAGACCTGTGTGGAAAGATCTTACTCACATACAAAAGGGGCTATATAATCATACAGTGGCCAAGCTCCTTTCATTCCTCATCTATATCAAAATTATGAAAAGGGGTGAAAACAATGATAAAGTGGAGATGAAAACTAGAGTTGGGAAGGGAAAAGCTACCGCTAGTAACACGGTTAAGGAGATGCAGAATAATTTGGTGTATAGTTATAGTATCGACGACGTACATTACTCTTTCCTTGGCCTTGTTAACGATTTGAAGCTTCGACATCTTCTTAATGCGGGGCACCTTCTTGATAAGGGCACAAGGCTTATGGCTAAAGAAGCCATAGAGTATTGGCAGTAGATTCTTATTGATGGGGTTAAGGATCCCAAGCTCTTAAGGTGGACGGCCACTCACCTTTTAGGGCTTAGCTCTCTACTTGTCTTGGTGATACAACTACCGTAGAAGAAATAGTTAAGTCCATGAATGACCCTTCCCATTCCAATGCGCTGGCTAAATACCATGAAAGTGGCTCAGATTATTGGGATGCAGTCTTATTGGTCGCCAACAATGCCTTTGCAATTCACAAAGACATGGAGCAGCTTGGTCTCGACATCAGGCTTCGTTTGGACCAAATTTGACAACTCATTAAAGATAAGGTTATAAAAAGCCCGCAATAGAGAAAAAAGCTCAATGCCATCTGTTCGGTTCTTAATATCCATACGGAAAAGTTTTAAGCTTTCCAATTTGGCCAACTCTTTGGCCTCCCTTATGGTGGAAGATGATGTTAGGACTACAGAGACGCCTATTGTAATGGTTACCGATTCTTCTAAGGAAGATGACAAATAACATTTTTGGTGTAATCTATATGTAGCTATAAGTATAGTATATATCCTTTTGGCAATACCATCTTTGATGTTTTTTTGTAAAACTTAACTGGTCCTGACTCATCACGTTTTCTATATTATAATATAATAGTGACGCCTTGAGCCTCTTTTTTTGGTTGATTAGAAAAACATTGTATTTTGAAATTGTAAGACACATTGGTTCATGGCGAACGAAGGAATAAACAAAATGCATTCAAATGAATATACACTAAAAACAATCGTTCAACATGAATGCTTGAAAAAACAATAGGTCAGAATGGAACTCATTAATCAATAACCACAGTGTATAGTCAATAACAACACTATATTTTGAAACTATAAGATGCATGGGTGAAAAAACCCTGTTTTTAGACAATTTCTATGTTGTATTAGCAGAGTTTGTGGCGAACAGTGGGGTAAACAAACTACACTAAAATAAATGAATATACACTGAAAAAAGCAATAGTTCAACGTGCATGCTTGAAAAAACAAGCGAGAATAGAACCCATTACTCAATAACCCTATGTAGAAATGTGTGTTGATGGACGAAACATGATGAATCCACATAGTTCATGCCAAACAGAAGATTAAATAATAACATGCATAGAGACAACTCAATATAGAATGAATATACATTTGTAAAACTGGTAATGCTTGATTAAACAAGAACATGCATGGAAACAACTCAATATAGAATGAATATATGTTCGTAAAACTGGTTTTGCTTGCCAATGCACTCATTACGCGAAAATTGAAGAGAAAAGATCCAAACAACTATGGAAACAAGGTCTCCTTGTGACCCACATGACGATTACAAGTAGATTTAGATGTGTCTTCGGCTCTGTTGCTGGGTAGAAAGAGTCAGGGGGTTGCTGATAGGCATTGGCCTTTCATATTTTCGCAGGGTTGGAAGAGGTGAGAGTGTTCAATTTTCTATCCTCGCATTCACACTGCCAAACTTAATGTCATGCATTTAATGGTTACTTTGAATGCATTAGTGGCACACAAGAACTAACTGTTAGTGGACGTTGGCGGAGTGGTAGGGGATGATATGAAAGTGAATTGAAAGCAATTTTTTTGGGAATAGAAGTAAATTTGTTTGCTTGTCATGTGGTTACAACTAATTTTTTGCATTGGAAACAATATTTTTCAATTTACTATGCAACTTTAATTTTTTTTAATGGTTTTGTGTAGTGGCCCTGCCACGTGGCGATTGACATGGTGCCAAAATGGCTTCCCCACTTTTTCAAAATCATGATGAAATTTATGACATGCTAGAAAAAATTTAGAGTCCCTCCTCACGAATTTAGTCGAGACGTCATTAAGCGTAGGATGCTCCACAAGTTGCGCCTTTTTCCTAATGGGGAGGAAGAAAATGTAAGAAAAGTTTAAAATGCGAGAAAACTTCCATCACAAATGTCAAATGTGAACTTTGCATTCGTATTAGCTGCGACCGATCAACCAGAATGCTACCTATTGTCGTGTAACTCGTGTTACACTTTCTCATCGCAACGCACAACCTGACATTAATGGAAGGTTTGGGTGTCTAGTAGCATGGAAACATATCCATTCCTCGGTATTACAGCCATCAATTTATGTAATGGTCAGTTGCTGTATGCTCCAGTCCGCACCTTTTTCCTACTACTTACGCGCACGGATTCACATCCTACTCATCTTAGGCAAGTTCCTACGCCAGCATAAGGACTCGGCAAGCTGGCGATGAAACTGTACCTTGCCCTCACACCTTATGGTAGAAAAAACATTCCTGACTCAAATAAAATGTATTAGAAACATAAACTAAAATATAGTAAAATTTTGCAAATTTGCTCAATCATTTCTAAAGTCCTTATCTACATATGCAAGTTTAATGGAATAAATATTTATAAAACATTTGGGATAGTCAATGTTTTTCAAGCACTTCTAGTTGTGAATTTGTTAAATATTATGTTCAATGTTGAAATTCTATTTATGGAGTCTTAAATTTAAATGTTCATTTAGTGTAATCAATTATTAAGAGTGAGATCTACAAATGTTTGTGAAGGGTTAATAGATAATTGAACAAAGTGGAGTGGGAAAAAATATCATTCAAATTAAAGACAACAAATATATGAAAAAAAAATCAAATTTAGAGTCATTAATAATGTTGGAAGGTGTTTGAATGTGAGAAGAGTTTCATCGACTAGTGTTTGTGTTTCTAGGCGAGTTTTCATGTTTTCGGGTGGCACTTTTCCCTTGGGTTTTCATGGTGGCAAGAAAGCCTCCATATGCTTCCGAAATATACATAACCACTTGCTCATAGTTGCAAGAAACCCTTTCATGGCTTTCCTATCCCTATTTGCAAAATCCTTTGATCCAGAAG